>JAKSZP010008151.1:0-119974 GCA_022478985.1 Massospora cicadina | reverse complement strand
ACATCCAGTGGCCTCACCCTGTGAACCATTCCACACTATTAGCATTGATGTTGTAGGACCTCTCCCTCAAGCCTCTAATGATTATTGGTTCCTTCTAAAACCTGTGGACCATATAACTAAGTGGATCAAAGCTGTATCTTTTTTTTAGTACTAGATGGTCTCAAAGCTGTATCTTTACCCTCAGATTTGGCAAAGGATTCTGCCACGTTTTTGTATGATTGGATTATCACCCAACATGAGTGCCCTAACATCATTCTTTCTTATAATAATAAGCAAAATTTCCACTCAATGCTGGTAAAAGATTTAGCCAAATTGATGGGGACCTCACATGTATTCTCCATCCCTACCATCCTGCAACCAATGGAATGGTAGAGCGTGAAAATAGTACTCTAACTGCCATCCTCCAGAAATGGCTATGACTGACCCCAATATTTGCCTAGCGTAATCCTGGACTGTAGGATCACCTATCATTGAATAGCTATGATGTCGCCTTTCCAAGTGTTGTATGGCAGAAATACCCATTTGCCATCTAAAGTACAGGATATGCTTGACCAAGCCTCCCCTGAAGCCCCTGAAGTCACTATGCAAAGTATTGCCAATGAAATTATCTAACTTTAGGCCCTGGCTTCCATAAAGTTGTCCACTAAAACCAATAAAGAAATATGTCGCTTTAATGATAAGCATGACCCCCAAGAAACATTCTAACTGGGAGACCTAGTCCTCTTCTACCACCACTGGTCTAGAGGTCATGACACCAAATTGGGTACTAAAAGGTCAGGGCCTTACAGAGTAATATATAGATGGAGCAACGAACACTCAAAACTAGAGGCTATTCAAGATACCATAGTAAACTGAGTAGATAGTTGCTTTCTACGTCCGTTTCCCCCCTAAGCCAATATCTAGAGGGGGTATTGTTGGGATTCCTACCTGAATCAGAGATTTGAATGAGCTGTTCAACGGGATTTAAACCCAAACTGGCAATTTGGATGAGTTGGACGATGGGATTTAAACCCAAACCGTCCAAAAAGCTGCAACCATTATCAGGGATAATCCTCAACAAAATTCCAGCTCTAAAATTGGGGTTCAAACCTAATATATGAGGCGAATGAATCCCAATTAGGTAATCTGAAATAAATATTGGCTTAGTATGCATTAAGATGGACCTGGTAATCTCCCTGATCACTCTTATAATTTCATGTCTAAGCAAATAAACTTTACTTCTAAGCTTATTTTCTCCTTTTTGAAATTTTAAGGATAAATTGTATTTATTGGAATTTGCCTCACCACACAGTATCTGGTAAAAACATTTTTCAACCAGGAAAAAACAAAATGGTTTATTATCCAACACCTTTTGATTTGGGTCACCTGACCAACAATTAACAAGGTATCCGTGGTATTGAAGCTGTGATCCTGACAGAATGTATGGCCCAAATGTGCTGAGCGTGGTTAGATGCAGCCAGCACCTCTGGATAAAGTCAAAGGCCAACCAAAAAGAAAGGATTTTACCCTAAGGTTGCTTTATATGGGGAAAAGCCAGTGGATGTGTGCGTTCCATTTATTATACACAAACTGAGCTAGGGGAAGATCATCAGCACAGGATCCCAAGTAGCAGCAGCGTAGCACCGCATATAATGTTCTACGATCTGATTGAACCATTCAGTTTGGCCATCCAACTGTGGTAAAAAAAGAGTGGAGCGACAGGGCATGATCTTCAAGATTGCCATGAGCCCATTCCAAAACTGCGTCATAAATTAGATCCTGCGGTTACTGATAATTTCTTGCAGGATCCCAAACATTAAAAAACATGATGCATAAACAGGCGGGCAGTTTCTTTGGAAGTGATGGTTGAAGAGCATGGGATAAACAAGGAGAATTTAGTGAATCAGTCAACGTCCCAAATATCAGCTGAAAAGCCTTTAGAGCTGGGAAGCTCAACAGTAAAATCCACAGACACCGTTGTCCATGGGCCCTCTGATAGCTACAAGAGATGTAAGAGACAATTCCTACCAGACTGGTCCAGGTTGCTCATGCACAAGTTACACAATTCAAGATCTATAATAGGAAATCCTTTGACAAGCCCAGCCAATTATAGACCGCTTGATTACATCAATTCACTTCTTTTTCCTGGGTGACCAACTGCAGGAGGATTGCGATGAGTATGAATTACTTCAGCTTGGAGAAGGGAAGAAACACACACCTGCAACTAAAATTGGATGAGCCTTTGTTCAGAGGATAGAGGGAATGCTTAGAGGAAGGGAGGAACATCAGCTTCAAAAGTTCCACCCCTTCAGCACATGATGTCTGTGATGCTAAGATCTGAGAAATCAAAGGCGCATTTGGAGCTAGATCTGCCGCCAAAGCTGTGATAGGGACAAGGGCCAAGATTTGAGTGGGGGAATAAACGTGATAAAGTCCGCCTCATATGAGTTAGCTAGACAATGTGCGGGGTTGTGGCTTAGAAAATTGGGGAGGACATTTAACGCTCTTATCACAAACTCATAATTGAAGTTAAAACTGTACAAATCCAGATAGGTTTGGACCCGCTGATGTGCCAACTTCTGTAGCTTGAAGAGAGAAAAAAGAGCTTGGTAATTCATTTTCACAGTCAACTCATGCTGAGCGCCCTGCAAGAGATACCTCCAGTGGGTCAAGGCCTACGCCATGGCTGCCAGCTCCTTTTTGTAGAAGGCCCAGGATTTCTCAGTGGAAGAGATCTTGTGGGAAAAACAAGCAACCAGGTGTTCCAACCCATCATGCTCTTGGACAAGGCAGCCCCTACCGCAGCAGAAGACGCATTGCACTCTACATTATTAGGGTTTGAAGAGATCCTTGTGCTTAAGGATGGTGGTGACAAAAATACCTCCTTAAAACGAATTGAATGCCTGCTGGCACTTGAAGTCCTTCAAAAGGGAATATTCTTGCCTGTGAGCAGATGGAGTGGGGCGGCTAACTGGGATAGTGGGGAGAGAATCTTTTTAGGAATGTAATAGTGCCCAAGAAGCTTCTAATTGCTTTTGGGTTGTTAGATTTGGCCATTTGCGGATGACCTACAGTTTACAGGGAGGAATGGAGTACCCATCTTTAAATAAGAGGTTACCCAAGAATGTGACTTTTTCCCAATAAAATTCACACTTTGATGGCTTGACAAAAAACCCCACTTTATGAAAACCAGCAACTACCGCCTCCAAGTCTTTTGTTGTTCGGGAGAGGGAAAGTGTACCAGGAATCATCAATATATGCAACTGCAAAGGTGAACCGGAGATCACCCAGCGCACTATCAATCATCCTTTATGAATGTTTGGGCACATTATTAATCCCAAAAGGCATCACTTGAAATTGGAATATGCCTTGTGTTGTCCAGATTGTGGTAAGCCATTAATGACCTTCTGATAACCAAAATTTGATTATAGGCATTAACTAGATTGAGTTTAAAAACACACAAGACTTGGTATTTGCTTCGCTAATTGTCTGTTCCAATGGCAGTGGGTAAGGGTTGTGGACCATGATACTATTAAGAAGGCCGTATCCATGCAGGGACGAAGGGAATTATCTGCCTTATTGGTAAACATAAAGGGAGAGGCAACATGGGATGCCTTTTTGAACAACCAACCTTTCTTGAGCCTGTCATCCAACCAGGAATCAAGGGCAACCTCGTCCTCCGCTGTATATGGGTACATTGGGCATTTTATGCTCATCACCTGCACCGTAGTCTGAAACTTCAAATTAATATCCATATTGGGGGAAGGCAGTTAGCCTTTTTAAATTAAAAGACTCTGATAGCCCATTAACGCAGTGGGGAAAACTGGCGGATAACCTACAGGAAATACAAGGGTTGTAACTGATCCAAAGTTTTGATTCTTAGCAAGGGTATCCAATAAAGGGAACTTGCCCTCCATCTGCCCGTTGGAAAATGAAAG
The DNA here is from genome assembly GCA_022478985.1 of Massospora cicadina. Taxonomy (NCBI): domain Eukaryota; kingdom Fungi; phylum Entomophthoromycota; class Entomophthoromycetes; order Entomophthorales; family Entomophthoraceae; genus Massospora; species Massospora cicadina. The sequence continues at coordinate 116,057 of JAKSZP010008151.1, read as the reverse complement.
TGTGTTATATTTTAATTAAATTCTCAAATGCTGCTGACGCCATTAACCCACACCCAAAATCAATGAGAAAACAAGGTTAGACATTATCAAGAAGCAATCACAAAAACTAAACTGGTGAACCATGAAGGGTACTGGGAACAATACTTTATAGGATGGGTGAGAGGCCAACAAGGCGACCAACACTGTTGGCCCTAGGTCCAATTCAAAATTAGGCTGCTGGTACAACTCCAGACTCGTGAAAAAGACCAATGCTCCAGTGTTGACAAAGACCTCAAAGGACACCTGGTATTCCCCAATAAGAATTTTAACTGGTAATAAAAAGAAGGCGTAATTCTGTTTATTTTAGGATGCAATCATTTCTTCAGACACCAAAGAGATTTACAAAGACATGTAAACTGTAGCACACCAACATGGGTGTGGAACGCGTTAGGATCTGTAACTAATATGGATACTGATTCATGTTGGGAACAGAACCTGAGGCCAAATTGGAAAATTCAATCATGAAGTCCCATTTTGAGAGTGAACCAAGGGGAAAGTGGAGGGTAATAGAAAAAGTTGACCTTGAAGAAATTCCTCTATAGCCATCTGGTACCTGCTTATAAAATTGGCTATTGACCAGACAATCCACCAAAGGCAGGCTACCAACTAAACATTCATAAGAGAGATAGTAACCCTGCATCGCCCATCTCAACAATGAGAGAGGAAATAGACGGAACAATGGATAGTCAATTATGCCAGGGAAATGGCAGATAAAATTTAGACTGGCCTTCTAATTTGAGATGAAGAAGCACCCAAAAGACAAGCCAAAAAACCAGAGGTATTGCCACACAAATGACGTTTAAGTATGCTGGGATATGAGTAAAAATGGGGTGCCAATGGCCGCAGATATAAAGGCCAACTTGGCAAGAAACCAGGCTGTTGAGTCACCAGAACCAATGGGCCTGGCCATCAGGAGTTTTGAGATCGGGTAAACTTTCATAAAGGTCTTGGCACAATAGGACCAAGTAACTATGGTGGAGATTAAAGTTGAAAAATGACTGAGACAGCCCAGTCAATACATGGGCCATGGGGCCACATTAAATGTCATGGGTGTTTAGCAAAAAAATTCAACCTTAATTAATAAGTACATGTGTGGGAAGATTATTATTGAAGTTAGAAAGAGAATCAACCATAAATTTTCTCACTGTGTTATGAAAGCTTAAATAGACAATCAATTTTGGTAAATAGCTTAGGAAAGCGCAGGATTGGGGCCCTTGAGATTTGGCTTAACCTGGTGAACTTGAGCAAGAGGGGGGGAACAAACTAAATCAAAACTGTATTTGAAAGTATTGGTGGCGGGCTGATTCGCTATCAGTTCATCCATGGATTCCTGAATTGCAATTTTTTGTTCCAATGACTAGAGCGATGTCATCCTAACTGATGGGCTGCAGAAACCTTTAAGGCCACCTCATGTAGGGGCAGCCCCATGAGGTCGTGAATGGGCTTGAACACCCAATTTTCCTGCACCTGGTCACTCTGGCGTTCATTTGACCAAGCGAAAAATGTCAAACAAGGATATGACGCTTTTGGGGAGGGTTCTAACTAGTGGCAACATTTCCTAATGGCACAATGCCATCAGCAAGCTTTGCCAGAGATTTAACATTAGATTATTTATTCATCAAAGGTACACGCCCGTTGGTCATTGTTCCTGATGATATGGTGCTCTTGGACCTTGATACTGAAGGCTCGTTGCCCTAAACTTCAGTTGAAATTTTCACCCATGAGAATGCCAACTCTCTAATAGCTTAGCACAAAATTACCTTAATTATAGTATTAATTCATTTGAAGTTAATATTAGGACAGGTGGTGGGGTCCTTAAAGGGGCAGCTGTTACCCATCGCTCATCCACCACATGGGGGAGGCCGCCCTGGGTGATGAGAGGGGCAGCTGGCCTTCTCAGACTCTTTTTGATGGGAACTGGAACGCCACTCAGTCCAAGTGGAGGGGTTGCTCCTCAGACTTACAAGGTCGCTGCCGGCAGACAGGTTGTCATTTTAATGACATATTTTATATAAAAATTGTAGCGAGCCCCTATAAGGGGTGGAAGTGGGATTTAGATAAAGAAACTAAATTGTGTAATATAGTCTCAATGGCTATTTCTTACCCTTTTAACTTTAGCAATGGTATGGTAAGCCCATCCCCAACAGGTTGGGCGTCTCAAACCCATTTGATTTGAATTGGTATCAGTCCTACCATCCCTATCCATGAGTGCACCCTGCCAGTCCTGCCAAATGACTCATTTGCCTGCCAAGCCACAACTAGGTTGCAAAATACCTAATAAAAGATTGATAGAGGCAATCTTTAACGCTCAGAATACCACAAATTTCTGATTGTTACATCAATAAACAAACCACATGACTAAAAGTGAGTCCCCCTAATCCAATTGCAATCTAGGTAGATTCACCATTTTATAGGAATTGTTCCACTTTAACGTGACTTGAAAAGCTCAGCATTGCTCTTCTGACTCTGATGTCCCACTTGGCTGAGGTATGGATACCAATCCAATCTCATCTTCTATGTAGTCTCTAATTTACCTACTTACTACTTAATAACCCAAGGCATCAGTAGGGGTTCCTTTATTGATCACACTATTAAAAAACTTTAATTTTTTTGTAAATTTAAATCTAATAAATTTATATTAAAGCAAATGGGTAAGTCTATTGTCAGTAGCATGACATTGGGTGTATTTTTTGAACTCCAAACGGGATTTGAATGCTGCTACCTGAAAGTTATAATGCAAACCTGGGAGCTAAATTTATTAAAATAATTTAGGCGTGGATGTCCCTTTAATTCATTGGTGATGGCTGGCTAGAAACTAAACCAAACTTGAATAGTTTAACCAAATATTAACAATCAATATGATTTTTAAACTATAAAAATGAAAAGCAACAATCTCACAGGATAAGTTTCCTAAGGTTTTGGCATTTGAGAAACCATCTCATGAAAAACCAACTGTTACAAAAATCCAAATATAAGGTGGGGTGATCGACCTCACACATCTTGTATTTGGTTTTTACTAATACTCTAGTATTGTTTTCAATTATCATATCTCTCTGTATTAGGTATTTATAGCTCTTAATGAACGCCCCATTTATTCCCAATTATGTTTATAAAGCAGAAATCAACCAACAGTTTAACTTCCACTCCATTCATTTACCTTTTATGTGTTCCAATTTTTTGAATAAATGGCCAATATAGCACTTTTTTAACTTCACTCTCCATCAACTATTATGGTGGGCTGTACAAATAATACTTTGGCTGTTACTTTGGGTGGTAATATATAAAGAGCAGTAGCACAGTCTTAATTAAATTAGCAGGTTTCATAAAACTCATTAAAAATTCTTTTTTAAGTCTTTTGATCAATAGCTTGGTTAGGAATTTAATTTCTAGATAGTGAAAATAAGGAGATTTTATAGAGGCACTATAGTTCTTTGTGTGATATGCCAATAAAAATGAAGGAAGTAATTTCAGTCACTTCTCAGGTTGTTAATAGTGCTTTGTTTAAACATGCATCAAAGTATGGTTTATCCACTCTGTGTAAGTTCTGGGAAGCATCCCATGCCTTAACTGGGAGGAGTACCCATCAGAACAAAGAAGGGGAAAAAGTGCTTCCACTCTCAACAACCAGGGTGATCTAACCAATGTAGTGGATGAGAGTTGGGTGACAGCCTACCTCATGAAGGTTTTCTCTTTTCTTTCCATCACCAAAAAAGTTGGTTGAGAGGATCCAAGTGGTGTTTCAGGAGGTGGTGGCGGCCAGTGGCCATCACAACATGTAGATCGAGCCCCCCACCTTACCAGAAGGCGTCATAACCTAGTTTGAGCTCTGCCCAAGGGTGTAGATCAATGTCAAAAATAAAGCATATTTTTTCATATAAGTCTTGGTCTCAAATCTCCAGTTTAAATTCCCATCTTGCCACCAGTAAAGATGAGCCCACTCACAATAGGTTTGGTCATTCCAAACCCATCATTTTCTGAAGTAGGATCATCCTTACCTTACCTGTGCATGGGTGTAACCCACTTTCCCACCAAACAGATTGGCACCATACTACAGGTAATATAGAGCCTTTTAAATTTTCATGAAAAATTTATGTTGATTTAACCTGCCAGGCCATATAAAAATTTGCAATGAAAATGGCATAGTGTTTCAATTTTCCAAAATTGATTGTGAAAAAATTCTTGAGCATTAATACACACCTCGTCTTATTCCTCATCCTTCTAGCTTTTGATAAAGAGGTCCCCAATAAGGTCTTGTAAGGCCTGCAGCTCCTACCATTAAGTTAATCAGGGGGCATGCACCCTTTTGGCCCCATTAATGAAGAAACCTCTCAACTATATCTCCTTATGCCATATGCCGCTGATGTCCAAACTCCTATAATATCTGCCATGGTCTGCCAGCTAAAGTGAGCACAGGACAAAAGTTTCTCCAAAGATTCCTCGCCATCTGATATGGCTTCCTAGGGTGATAACTTAGGGGATATATTAAGAATGTTTTATTTCTAATAATTTCTTTATTTGGCTCATTTGCAATAAAAGATGCGTGGCAGCTCCCCCTTTTTGAGTTGGGCACCACTGATGCTAAAAAAAGGGGCATGAACCCTTATAGGCCTAAAGAAACTTAACCCCAGGTCAAACCTCTCACAAAGGTTTCTGACCTAGGGCATACCCTAGAAAAGAGATGAGTAGCTGCTGCCCCTCCCTGTTTGCCATAAGCCTTTCCTCAACACACATTACCAAGCCTAAATCCACCTTAGTTTCAGATTCTGCAGAGTTTTGCCTAGGTAAAATCAGACATCTCTGTGAAGATGTAAGGAATTTGAAAGAAAAATCACATCATGGTCCCATTCCCCATGGCAACGGATGGCTTAATCAAGAGCCATTGTTTTATAAAAATTTGACACCTGGGGCAACCTCAGGTGAAAAATTTAGGTGATAAGACAAATTGGGTAAAAAGTTGAAGTTGAAAGGAAAAGGTCAGAAACGAAGATTGAACCTGTCACCAAATTAAGATAATTTTAAAAAAATTTAGTTGCCAATCTTTTTTCTTCTTTTTAAATAAAAAGATTCATATGCAACAGGAACTCCTTGTATGACAACCACCAAAATCTTCTTTTTTAACTCCATATTATTAGTTAGATAATGATAAAAGAGGTTGCATGAAATTGTGTTTGTTGAAGAAGTACAAGTTTTGAACTTGTGTTGAACAAAAACTGCACTAAATTGAAAGCAGTATATTTTTTCCAGGCTAACCACTCTTTAAGCTCCGACAATCTGAACTTACCAAAACCTCTCAAGAATAATTTGGAAATCTGACCAATATTGTTAAGATGTAATATCAATCAAGATAACAATTTCTGTATTATCAAATTTGAATTGGTATTGGAGCCCAAGGTTCAGCTTAGTATTTTACCCACTCCTCAGCCCAACCATAAAACCCAGGACCCTGTTAACATGAGGGTGTTGGGTTATTAAAACGTTTTTAAAACGTTTTTATAATGTTTTTCTCTACTCACTTTGGTATCTGTCAGTCTCTCTGTTTGTGATGAAACCTTGCAATTAAAATTTCAACTATCTTCCAGACTAGCTAAAGCTTTAAAATTTTGGCACATTTATGTATCTCCAATGAAAATACAATGATCCATAAAAAATCAATTTTCACATTAAATTCATATGTGGGAATTAAAATATTTATTTCAATGGTAGTTGGTATAACGTTACAGTTAAGAAGTTTACTATTCAATTGATACAAAAGTTAAACTTAATTACCTTTCAGACTAGCAAGAGCTTTAAAATTTGACACACTTATGTATCTCTGATTACAATACAATAATCCATTAAAAGTTGTGAAAATTGAGAAATTTATGAATGTTGGAAAAATCAAACATATTTTTCCACTTTCTATGGTCTATGTTCTTGTTGTTGATTCATTACTAACTAGTTATCACTTTTACTTAAATTGAAGTTTTGCAGTTTGTATTATTGTTAAAACTCAATAAATAACAATTTATGCCCCTGAGAGAGGAGGAAGAAAGCTTATGGCGTAACTATTAGTTTTTATCTAATAGCGTGACAGTACAAAAAATGCTGAAAACAGCCCACTATCACTTTCACTCTCCCAGAACCCCCAAAGACCCACTCACAGAAAATCCAATGACCCTCTCTCATATCTCTTGTTTTTCTCTTGTAAGGTAGAGAATTGTCCTGTATTATGGAGCCACAGCTGGGGCGTTCAGACACCAGCCCAAACAGCCAAGTTTTTCTTGGCTCACCCTTATCCTAAAAGTTCTGCTATAAGCAAATTTTGTTATCTTGTTTACAATAAACAAATTTACATGAAAACTAACACTTTTCAAAGTTTATCTTATCATTAAGTAAACTGCAATAGCCATTAAGCTACCAGGTTCCCCAATCTACATAATTTGACTGTGCTATAGTGGCAATTATAACAATACTTCTGCCATCCCTGCTTGATTGGGTTATTGGTATGGGGCCATATGGGCTTATCCACAATCCTGGATGCTTTATAACATCAAGACCGTATCTTGCTTTTTGAGATATTTCCCTCCCAGTCTGCAAAGTTCTAGACCAACCTCACAAGATTACTTCCTTTGTGGTCCAAAAGCTTTCTTTGGCGCAGTTTATGCAAGGAAATACTGCTTCTCTTGATCTTCTGAGGCGACAATCACCACCACTTTACTCATTGTGAGGGTGTTGATAATGGGAGTAATAAATCATCAGACCTTAGTTCTTCCCCTCACAAATAAACACAAAACTATGTGGATGGCTATACCTTTGGTATTCTGGATTGTATTTTAGATGTCCACACATCATAACTGGCAGGCCTATATTATTTTTATTAGCCATTGTCACGACATAATTGAATGATCCTTACCCTTGGCCATCTCCATTCTCCTTTTTGAGGTGGGTAATGAAATGGTTTCACTATAATAGATCAAACTCCAATTTTCTCAAAAATTGTTGATTTCTGTGTGGTCAATCTATGCATTTGTAAAATCTTTTCATGTGGTGATTTTCTTCCTGACTCATAAAACCTTTTTCCTGTAATTTAACTCCATAATAACCCATTACAATGGGGTGATTTTATCCTTACCTTCCTCAAAACTGGCAAATCAAGTTTTGGATGTCTTGACGGAGTTGCAGGTTCAGTTTTCAGCAATTACTGCAATTTCATCTTCCCTTACAGATGCTCAACAAATTGTTCTCTATTAATGCAGTAGAAGGGGTTGTACGCCATTAAGTGTGTGAAACCTGCGTTCAGCCTGTCAGGATTCTGACCTAAATTCGAGATTTGAGTACATCTGATGATGATATTCAAATCCAGTCTGAAGATGTAGGCAAAAATATTGTTAAGGATAGTACTAAACTAAATTTAATGCCTCTAAATATTGGGGTATAAACCAGACTTATGTGATCAAATGTTGATTAAAAAAAATCTCCCACTATCAGGGTTCAAACATGATCTATGAGGCTATTGAATCCTGTTTGACAGAAGTGATCACAAGTCAAAGAATTACTGATTGCTATCTAATATAGATCTCAGCTTGGAAATACAGAAGATTTTATCCTGAGAATAATTTCCTGATCTACTATTTAAATTCTGTTTGTGAGAAAATTAAAGATCTCTCTTTCTTTGTCATCTATTAACTGGCCTACCTCTATTAATTTTTATATAAAATTAATTGGATTTACTACTCAAGAGATTTTACCTTAAATACTTTTTTTTATAAAAATTAAAAGTTTTATGTCCATCACCCAGGAACTTTGGGGTATCATGGACTCTTTCTCAAAGGGTTAGTGGATTAATACCCCCTACATCCCAACAAAGCTGGTTCTCCTTTCCAGGTACATCAAACTTCACGCAAAATTATTATTACAATGGACAATAATGAATTGGCGTTGGACACCTCCTCAGATCATAATGCCACTCATCTTAGTGAGTGGATAATTAATATTCATGTAAGTGATATGGCAGCGACTCACAACCTTTAATTGTACACATCTTTGTAGGTAAAGCTCCTCACTCCTCCTTCAGAGCAATATTAATTACAAAACTAAGAATTTTCTGAAGCTCTTCAGCTCCTCTTTTTTGGGGATGAAAGCCCCAGAAGTCAAGAAAATAGAAGATGAACCCTCGTGGTGCCAGACCCTATGATGAGTTTGTCAACAGTTACTCATTTAATAAAGAGCAGGTTGAAGCAGGACGTTCAGAATGCTATTTGTGTCAATTAGTACATCTCACCCTGTACCATCTACTATAAATAGCTGTGTTCCATCATCAGTAACTACTTTAGCATTTAAAGTTTTCAGGGACTTTACATTTGCAACTTTTTATCTACCAATCTGAAACTTTTCTTTCTCATTGCAATCACTATTGCAACCTATTCAATTCAAGACTGAATCTAGTTTGATAATCTCACAGAGGAGATTAGTCTGCGCCCATGTCAGGGAGAAGTTGGGCAAGCAAGGTAAGAGGAGCAGGTGGAAGGCCCGCGGACTCCAATGTTCGAAAATGCCCTGGAGAATCTGGCAGAATTGACAAAAATCTTAAAAAACCGGCGGTCACGATTTCTCCAGAGAAACTCGCATGGCAAGCATGATGCAACCAGTACATCAACACGCCACACTCCCAACCACTTTTGTTGGTGGAGTTTGGAGTCCGCGTGTATCTGGACATCCAAAAAAAGGCCTTATGGGAAAAATTTTGTGAAGATGTACACAAAATTTTCCCAACTGCAGTGTACGTTGCACCTCACTCCATGTCACGCGGTTGGCTGGACCTAGGTTTTGAGAGCAAAAAAGCAGCAGATGAGGCTGCAGCGGTGCGCGTAGTGGTCGACCTCCCTGAAGGGCAATGGGTCATCGAAACCAAACACACTAGATGGATAAAATCAAACCAAATTTTCCTCACGTTTGACTTTTTTCCTACTATGGTAAAACGTGACATTTTGGAACAACACCTGAAAGATGGTCTCGCCATATATGGCGAAATACAATCTTTCAAAATGCAATGCTTCACACTGATGCCACACCTGTGCACCGGCAAAGCCATCGCAGTTCTGTCCCCAACTGAGGAGATTGTGAAGGACCTAACCCAGATCCTGTACTCCACTTTTATTGATATTGCAGGGCATACCACCCACCCATTCCGGGTGACTGTGGACAGCGCGCCCCCCATTTGCACCCACTGTGATGCATTTGGCCACAAGGCGCATGCATGCCCCATCAAGGAGGGCGTCACATTCCAAGAGCACCCCTCAGCAGCCATGGCCAACGGAGAGGCACACTACAAACCAACCGCAAGCACCAAGGAGGCTTTCCCGTGGGGAGCACAAGGCTGCTACCTATTGGTAAAGCCCATCTCCCCGCAGGAGCAGAAGAAGGCTAAGCAGGCCCATAGGGCTGCGGCCAAGGAAGCGGCCAAGGCCACCACTGCCATCCCACACTCACAACGCCAGGAGGACATGGAGACCTTCGTGGTGGAAGCGACTCAGGAATCCATCATCCAATCAGATTGGGAAGCCCATGCTGAGCGGGCCACTCAATCTGAGGATCTGATGGGAGATTCGATCTCACCCAATTGCTGCACCCAAGCTCTGGTCAAAACTGACTTGGGACCTATCCCAACTGAAATTTTTTTTTGACCCACTTGATGGTGCACCAAACTCATCCGCACTGCAAAAAATTCGTCCAACATCGGGAAAACAAGAAACTGAAGGCCAAAGCCAACGTGACTCTTTCCACAAAAATTAACAAAAACCCTGATAGCGTTGCTGCTAACACCCGTGCTGCTGTGAAAGCCTGTGGGGACCTTGAAGAGGCTGGTGGGCCTGGGGGCCCACCCCCTCGCACCTAAGGTGCGATGGGGGAAACCTTCACTCTAGGGATTTTGAATATCGCCAGACTCAATGCCTCCCCATCCTGGGCTAGGAAACTGAGTTTTTTCAACACAATTTACTCATGGATATCCTGGCCATCCAGGAGTCCCACTGTCCACGAGGTTCTATGGAAGCTTGGAAAACAATGCTCCTCCCATCCCTATCCTTTTGGTTGAAGCACTGTGGGGTGCTAATTCAGAAAAATAATTTTGCTCAAATTCACATCCTCAGAAACATTCCTAAATGGTTGAGTGCTTGTCATAACCTTCTTGTGGGCTGATATTGCACACGCAATCGTCAACATCTATGCCCCAAATGGTGCACATGAGCGTCAGGATTTTTTCTCGTTGGTCAAATCCCTCCCACTACCCCCTGATTCTTTCCTAGTTGGCGACATGAACTAGTTGGCTAACCTCACCAACAGACCGGTGGCCTCCCTCACCCCACACCCCACAGGGTCACATAGAACTACGCATTCTAAAAGCCACCCTTGGGTTAATGGATGCGCTGCTGTGACATGCCCCACTGCTTGAAAACATGACGCGTCCCCACATCCACAACGGCCAATTAAGGTCCATGACCCGCATTGACCTTATTCTAATGCCGGCGAATTCCAACCCCACATCTCCCACTTCAAAACAACAAAAATGGAATTCTCTGACCACCGACTGGTCTCAATAACCTACCACTTACCCGTCACAGTTGTAAAGGCCCCACATTGGTGCAAAATCCGCCCCCCTGAGCTCATGTCACCAGGATTTTCCACGTGGGTGGAAGAGGCAACTTTGGCAAAATCATTTGTTGCACCATTTTGCGCGGACCCCATTTCCACATGGGCAACTTTCAAAAAAAATACCATCTGCCACTATTGCCATCTCTCATCCAGACGCTCACGAGCCACATCGGCGGTTATATTGTGCGCGCTGGTGGAATTGGCCCACTTGGAGTCCAACATTCCAGCCTCAGGATATAGCCCTGCATGGGGCCAGAAGTGGGCGGAGGCAGCAGCACACCTCAACGCACTTGAAAGGCAACACAAACATCGGGTTTGTGTCCAATACAGGGCCACACGCATCACTAAAGGTGACAAGTGCACCGCATACTTCTTCAAAAAAATTTTGCACCATGCCAGAGCGTGGCCTGCACACAGGTGCGAAGATCGTATAATTCCATTGCGGACACACTGGCTTAAGTGGCAATTGAAACATAAAAATATTACTCCGAGTTATACCAAGCCAAACCAATTCAGCCGGCCAAAATGGCAGAATTTCTTGTACTGAGCTCATATCTGCACCATTTTCTGATACCCAGAAATAATGAATTTAATTACTCCAAACAAATTATGGACAGCCATTTGTGGTGCGCCTAACCAAAAATGCCCAGGCCCAGATGACATTCCATATGAGTTCTACAAAATATATTTCAAATATATATCCCCATTGCTGCTAGCCTAACTTGACCAAATCCTGTTGGAAATGCGCCTCCTACCAGGAGGACATGAGGCCTTTACTGTCACACTCTTCAAGAAAGGGGATAAGCTTGACTTAGCCAACTGGCGCCCCATTTCTCTAACAAACACAGACACCAAAATTAACAAAAATCATGGCTAACCGTTTAGGGACTGTAGCATCTGCTACCATCTCCCCAGAACAATTCAGTTTCATCCCCAGAAGGTCGATTTGGGATAACATGCACTCCGTGGCTAATGCATGTCAATCCACAGCCTCTGGGGCACTGGTATTCTTGGACCAACAAAAGGCCTATGATAGAGTAAACTGGGAATACCTAAGGGCCTGCCTCCATCAATTCCGCCTACCCCCCGCTTCATCAACTGGGAGATGCTGCTCACAGAATCTGCAACAATGGCAGTGCGTGGCCCAGGCTTCCTAACAGAAGTAGTCCGCCCTCAAAGGGGCTTGCGACAAGGGGACCCCCTCAGACCACTCTTATACAACTTCAGCCTTGACCCACTACTGCGAGCTGTGAATGCAAACTCACTGGGGTCCATGTGCCAGGCCAAACCCCAGTCAAGATGATGGCATTTGCAGATGACTGCGTGGTGGGGGTGTCTAATAACAAAGATGCATGCGCGCTTGAAGCCCTCATCCAGGAATATTCCCGGGTAAGCAACGTGGCACTGAATGCCTCCAAAACCGAAATCATCCTCCTTGGTCAGTTTCAGAATTTCTGGGACCCAGCAATTAGTTCTCAACCTGGCCCATTTGCTCGCCCACGTCCACGCCTTACTAACTCAACACACGCCGCCCCACTGGTGCTCCCCTTCGTGCCACGTCCTACCATAAAACTGGTGCACCATCTGGGCGTGTGGATGGAGGCAGGCGGATATGCATCAGCAGTAATGGAGTGCCATATACTGGACAACGTGACAAAGCGAATCGCCTCTCTCAGAGCCCACCCTACTACCCTCACTGGCAGGGTTGTTCTTGCCAACTCTATGCTCCTATCCAAAGTCTAGTTTGGAGCCCACGCCATCCCCTTCTCCCCAAGCTTCTTCAAATCCCTTTATAATTTGCTGCAAGGATGGCTTTGGTCAGGCCGCCCTCCACCAGTATGGCTAGAGGTCATGTTTGGCCCTCATCAAGGTGGCATGGGCCTGCTTGACTTCAAAAGCCCATGCTGCCAAGTTCCTGGGCACCTGGATCGCGGCCGTCACCGCTCCTACACTCCCATCCCAACATTGGTCCCGCGCAGCCCGCTCCAACTTCTCCTGAGCCTTGGGCCTCAACAATCCATCAAACCCCCACTCCCCTGATGAAATACCTCGCATCACACACATCGGCCACAGGTCCTCACGGGACTAAAACCCACTACAAACGAATCCTACTCTCCATGCGAAGTGCAGAGTGGAGAATTCATATTAGCGGATATACAACCCAAAGCGGCCGCCCCTCTCCTCAGTTCACACAAGAGGTACAGGGGCTACCCATCCATGATGGCGTGATCCCCATTCGACCCCATGTCCTATCCAGGGTGGACTACCTGGACATGATGGACATCCCTTATTCCACTGAGACCCAAAAGACTATCTGGAAATACGCACACCATCCTCTGTTGCAGCCTTAAGTCCGCTCCCATGTGTGGCGCTGCCTGAGACGGGTGTATCATACAGCTGAGCGCTCTAACACTTTACACTCATCCTGTGTCGTGTGTGGCCAGTATGGAACGCTGTTCCACCGCCTGGAGAAGTGCCCCACCTCTAAAGTGATATGGCGCGAAGTTCAACGTCTGCTGGGCCAGGATCAAACGCATCCCTTCAGTCTGTCAAGAGATATGTTTGCTTTATCAATGGCCTCCCCCTTCCACCCTCACTCCGTGCTCTGGTGGTTGCAATCGCCATGTGGACTATCCACACGATTGTCTTGGATGCCATCGCTGGCTCCATCCCCACCCTCCCAGAAGCTGTCCACAGATTCTGGTCTCATTTGGTGGACCACTTCTAAGCATGTATGTTTAGATACCTCCCACCACGTCGCCAACAGCTGGTCTCTTCCTGGTTCCCAGTCTGGTTCATTAAATTAGACCCCTTCCTCCACACGTGCTCAATAGTGGCTACGGCCCCTTCACACGTTCCCTCCCCTCCCCATAAGTGGCGTTCCCGCTGGCAACAAGAGATAGCATTGCTTCTCTGGGGTGCCTCCCCTGGTACTAAGTTTGTCTTTCCTGAGTCATAATCGGTGGTGTCTGTCCTATGGTCGGCCTTCCCTGCAATAAATTTAAATTTAAAAGATAGTCAACACTTTGCATATCTAAAGTTAAGGCTTCCATCGCATTAGGGATTAGCCTGACAGCGGGTTTCATGACCAATCTCTCTGTTGTCGTGTCATTCTTTAAAAATAAAGGCTGATTTTATATATTTTGGTTATACCATGTTACCATTTGCTGCCCTTGCAGGTTACCTTCTCATGGGGTTTTTTGGGATTATTAGTTTACAATGGAGTTGTTAACACAAAACTAGGTTTTTTAAGTATATAATTTATTAATAGCATACTCATGGAGAGTTAGAGACACTCTCCTCGCAGCATTGTCTGCATTGCAATAAGCTGCAATTGAGGATATATACCCTGCTGAGGATCTTGTTCCTCTTCCAGAAATCTTCTGTCAGGAGCTCACTAAATTCTAGCGTTCCTGAAACTTTTACCACAAATGTTTAACTTTTAATACTGGAGGAGTAGTTAATTAATTTAATCTTATCAATTCTAACAAGAAAATTCATGCTTATCCCATTCAGTTAATATCATAAGATCCAATCGCTCAGTGATAAAAAAGATCTGATAAACCTAAAATACTTCAAAAACTATAAATATGCAACCCTTTTGATAATAAAAAATAGATTTATTTACTGTTTATATCTACTATCTTTTGTATCTTTTTGAGATTCCATAAAATAGCTTCAAGACTTACCTATCTTACTCATGAGTGCAATAAAAAACTTTAAAAAGTGGTGCTCACTACAGAGGTCTCTCTGAGTTACTCTCTTGTTAAAATGTCAAACACTAAGATGGATTCTCCTTTTTCTCCTGAAGAGTCTCAAGACCATGATCAAGGTAGTATTTTATGAAGGGTCTGTTTCACTTGAACTGAAATCCCAAGGGTACCATCTATGTTGGAATTCTGTTCAAACTTAGAATTTTATGGTCTCAATTTAAGCTTTAAAACGAATTTTTATTATAGCCTGATATTTTAAGAAACATCATTAATCAGATGCTTGAGGGGCTCTAATTCCTGGAATCCATTCTACTAGCTCTCAGACTAATGCTGTACCCTCTACGATGAGGGAATTATATCAAACTTTAATTGCTGCAGATTGGTACTGAGCAATATTTACACCACTTTATATACCTACTTTATAACATATATTACAAGTATTAGGAATGCACCATCAAGGGATGCATAACTTACTAGAAGGATCATAAAACTTTAATAATTATGTTTCTGAGTTCTTTAAGTCTGCCTCTAAGTTTAATAAGGATAATCATGACGCCATTATTATTAACTAGAATATTTTAAATGGAGTGCAACAGCAACTTGTTCAGCTTGATCACGGAATATATAGTTTTGTTGACTCACAGTTAATGAAGCTAGTCCAGAATTCAGGCTGAATGAAAAGACATTTTTTCCTGACTCTCTAATAATAACGAATTAATGAAAGAGGAAATTAAAAATAGCTTCTTTCAATTAGAGAAATTGTACTCTGAATTCAATTTTGAGTTAGCAAAGTAGAAAAAACCATGGGAGCTGTGAAAATCTGAGGATTGATCGCTTGTGTATTATTATCCTGCATGTCTATTCAGGCCAAAGTTCTGATGATTGATCCTCAATAGTGCTTGTAGTTTAAGGTATTTGGACCATTCAAAAACTCACTAGGCCTACTATATTCGCCTTAACTCTTCTGGTAGATTTTGGGCGTAATTTTCCCTTCATGTTCAGGAACATCTTCTGAGGCAGGTAGATATACAAGCTGTGGATTAGGCATGTCCAGCTTGTCAATAATTTCTCCAAATAAAGGACTCAATGAGAAACTAGAAAAGAGATGAAATAAATAAAACTTTATTATAAGCTATTTATTAGATACTGGTCATTAGTCCAGGCGCTGGTATTTATACCTCTAGGGCATCTCCTGGCCACATAGAGCACAAAATTTTAACAGATAATTTACAATTTAGTTTAGCCCTTGAAATGATATGATATGACTTAAGCCTTTTCTTAGGTTTATTGGTGGCAAAATACTCTCAAAATTGGGAGGATTTCAGATACAAAAATTGCGATAAAAGCATGCAAAATTGACTTAGGATCATCTGGATTTCAGTTTTGTCATACTGCTGATGAAATACACCTTCTGTGAAATTTTGGCATCAATTGAAGTAAATGATGCACCCTTATTGGGACGTTGGAAGGCCTCACCCTCAATAGCACTAGGTAACCCCTTTCAGGCATCCATGCAAGTGCTATTGTGCCAATTACGTGAATTGATATATGAATTTCACCTTAGGCTGGAAAATTGACTATGTTTTTTGTTCATCTGATAATACATGGGATTTTTAGAGTTAACTTTGTGTCAGTCCCAAACAATTTTGTATACAGGTGAATTGATAGTGTTCCCATTAATCAGGACCAATTTCTGAGATTTGATGCGTAGGAAACTGGCCATAATCTGCATGTGCATTTGGGCTTATCACTTTGATAAAATACTTGATTGAAATGACATTGAGATGTTTGGCCCAGATTGTATGATTGCAGTAGGCTTTGAGGTGTAATATAGGTGTTAGCTCAAGTGTTGAAAGGGTAATCAGCCAATCTGATGGTTATCAAAAGGTTTATTTTTGAGTCAACTATCAGATTCTGACATTTTCTCCCTCTTGACTTGAACATAAGCCCTAAGATTCCAGATCAGCCTATGTTGGTTTGTTATCATTGGCCTGACGCCCAATGAGAATGGAGTTAGTTTTTCTATTTAATAACTTCAGCCTGAGCACCCAATGAGTCTGAAGTATGATGGCCCAAATGCCCATTGAGTCTGAAGTTGGATCCTCTCCCCAACCTCAAGTGCAAACTAAAACATTAATTTAGTATTACTATTTTAGGTAAATGTTTGTATTTTTTTGTGTTTTTTGTGTTTTTCGTGTTTTCATGTTTTATTTTTATTTTTTCAACCTTTTCTTTTCTTTATCAGCCCACTTATTAAATCTTTTCTATGATTTTGCATGGACTCAGTTTTATATATGGCCAGTCCTAATATCCTTGATTGTGTATATGAACTTAGACTTTTTCTAAATCACTTCAAATGGCCCAACCCAGATACAATCTAACTTTTACATTCAGCCCAATACATGGGTGTTGCAAAATAGAACTTCATCATTAACTTTGAATTTGGCCACTGTGTAGCAATTCTCTAAGTTCTTTTGATATTGGGCTTTTTTCTTGGCAAAACTGCTATTGAAGGATTGAGCTTGTAGTTTGATTAAAGCATCCGCAAGCTTCTCAACATACTGAGGGTAAGTTTTTTTTGTCAGGATCCTCTAGGGCCAAATACAGCAGTGTTGGTAGGGTTGAGTGTCTACCATATAATACTTGAAACAGAGACATCCTAGTTGATGAATTTTAGGAGATATTGTAGGCAAATACTGATGAACTTAGATAAGTACTCCATTTGAATGGTTTTTCAAAGTTATTTTCTGATAATGTTCACCAACGTCCCGTTTGCACGCTCAACAGTCCCATTTGTTTCAGGGTGATAGGAGCAGAAAGCACACCTTGTACTCCCATTAGTTGATTGATCTTGGCAAGGACATTGGCGGTAAATTTGATTCTGTTATCAGTCAGAATATCCTGGGGTATCCATGTTTGTGGATGATGTTTTAATTATGAACTTGGGGTGGTTGCTGATCCAGCTTCCTGAATGGCTTTGGCCTCATCCCATTTGGTCAAGTGGTTGATGGCTACAATTATGTACTTGGCTTTCATATTGCTTGTTGGAAGTGGGCTGACAACGTCAATAGATATAGTGTGCCAGGCAAAGTTGGACTGAATAGCTGGTAAGATGTGCTTTTTCAGAATGGTTTTTCGCCTTTGCCCTCTTCATAGCATTCCAGCATTTCTTAGATGTCAAAATACATTGACTCCAAGTAGTAGTATTTCTTTAGATGCTCTTTCATCTTCTTGAATCCACCATGCCTTATGGCCTTATGTGCTGCCATTATTAGGTCAGTTTAGGCCGATGGCCTTAGGAAAATATCCTTTTTGTCCTCGACTATCTTGTAAAGCATCCTTTTTTAAAAAAATTGTATTTTTTATATATCTGAAATATTGTTTTGGATGGCTTCAGGCTCATCTTGATATTCTCCACTGATCATTTTCATAAACAACTCATTGGTGGCCTGACTAAGTGTTGCAATGGTGGGTAGTCAGGATAGGCAGTTGGCATTCTGGTGTTTTGCCTCAGCTTGATGCCAATCGTGTAGTCATAAGCTTAAAGCTTTAGTGCTTATCGGGATAATTGACCCTCAGGTTCTCTTAAGTTGTTTAACCATCTTAGAGAAGCATGATTAGTAACAACTGTGAAATGAGTGCCATGAAGGTAGACCCAGAACTGCTTGCAAGCATATATGATGGCTAAGCATTCTCATTCTGTCACCGTGTAGTTCCTTTAATGAACATTTAAGGTTCAACTAGTGAAGGCAACTGGGTGTTCTTCACCATCTTCTCCAACTTGGGATAACACAACCCCCACTGCTGTTTGGAATGCATCAGTTTGGACAATAAATTCGCAATCAAAGTTCAGTATCAAAGAACAGGCATGCTTGATAGGGCTGATTGGAGTTGGTCAAACGCATCATGGCAAGCTGGAGTCCAGTCAAATGGGACCTTATATTTAAGAAGATAAACAAGCGGCTCTCCAAGTTATGTAAAGTCAGAAATAAAGTGGCGATAGTACCCAATTATGCCTAGGAATACTTGAATATTGTGCTTGGATTCAGGCCATTTAATTTTGGAGATGGCATCCAGCTTAGAGGGTTGAGGCCAAAGACCCACTTTATCAATCACAAATCCAAGGTATTCCAGTTGGTCTTTGAAAAAAAACATTTTGACTTGATTTTTAAGTTTGCAGCAGCTAGCTTTCTGAAAACCTCCTCTAAGTGTTCCAGGTTGTCGTCAAAAGTGCGGCTGAAAATGTTATATCATTAAGGTACACTAGTAAACATGACAATTTCAAATCTCCCAGGATTTTGGCCATTGCTCGTTGGAATGTAGCCAAGGCGTTTCAGAGCCCTTGAGGCATTCTCATCGGCTGGAATAGGCCATCTTGGGTTATGATTACACATTTCTCGCTCTCCTTTTTGGGAAGATCTGTTTGCAAATATCTGCTGTTAAGGTCCATTGCCAAGAAGAACTTTGCACCCCCTAGCCTATCCAAGGCATCGTTGATTTGTGGCAGTGGGTACAAGTCCTTCTTTTTGATGATGTTTAATTTATGATAATCAATGTCTATTTGGTTGCTTCCATCCTTTTTCTTCACTATTAAAATTGGGGCTGCCCATGGACTTTTTGAAGGGACTAGCATGCCAAGATTGAGGAGTTCCTTAATCTCCTTGGATACTGCTTCTTCTGATTTTTTGAGCGTCTAATCAGGCGTAATCGAATAGGTTTATGATCTCTTGTAAAAATTTTGTGGGTGACACAATTAGAACTTTCCAAGTCGAAATCATCTTATGTGAGTATTTCCACAATATTTGGAGAACAACTCCTGAGCTTAGCTTTTCTTGGAGTTGGTCAGGTTGTTTAAATCGGCCATAGGGACAACATTATTTATGCTGAGTCAGTCCTTATCAGGGAGCCCTAATTCGATAAAAGTTCTGAACTTATGAAATGCGTGAATCTCTGTGGTAGGGATCAGATGCAGAAAAAGAATCGTTTGATGCTGCCTGATGGAGATGGGCCAATTTTGCAGGTTTGCACTTAAGATATGTATTTCTCCGTGGCCCAGAATGATAATACCAGGGGCAATTTTTTGTTCAAATTGAGATTTAGACCATGGTTGATATATTTCACCATAAAGTCCTTCTGGGATATTGATTGTTAGCCCCATTGGGATAATTACTTGTTCTCCAGAGGGTATAGTGATGGTCTGATTTGATTAAAGTGGAATTCCATTTGAATCATCAATCTGTGTGGTCAGTGTTTTTATCTTTGACCAAGCTTTGTAATACTTAATCAAGATGACTCCATCTTTGTAGGCCATAATTTATGATTAGGCTGGGTTACTTTTTCTTTTTTTAGCACTAGGTGGTCTCAACTTAAAAGGGGGGATACACCAATCTTTATTTAATCATGCCTGAGCTCCCTAGAGCTTGAGGCGAAGGCAGGGGTAAGTGGAGGTGTCGAGAAAGGGTGGGGGAAAGCTTTGCTAGAGCCAGGTGTCTACTTGAACTGACCTATTGGCCCATGGCGACATGGTAAATACTCTCAAAGACATCTCGAAATGAACCTAAAAGTGAGTGATCATATGGGGCAGCGTCCACAGAGTGGAGTCAAAAGCGGCGCGAAGATATGAATTATGAATAGTCCATATCACTACATTAAATGCCAGGACCATAAATGAATGGGAGCAATTGGGGAGTGAAAGTTTGAACATGAAGTCCTGAACTGGGTGCGCTACCCAGGGTTCTGCTCACAGGAGTTCGCGGACCTTGCTCCAGAAAGGGGCTATGAGGGGGCAAGTAAAGAAGCGGTGGAGGTGGGTGTCTGTCAGCTCTGCACATTGTGGGCAACCCTTGTGCTGGAAGGTTGGACCAGTTCGATCCCCTGTCCGGTATGAGCAGTGTAGAACACGCCACAGTGTATTTGACACTTTTGCTGAGAGAACAGGATGGGTAACTTCCTTCCAGAGCGTCTTGAGATCGCATTCTACAGCTGGGGTAAAATTTTCAGGAGATGAGGTTGCATAGGGGTCTGTCCAAAGGGTGGAGATGGGAGATAACAATCCTCCCAATATGGAACAGGGTGTGATGCTGGGGGCTGATCACAGGGCCACTCCTTTTATAAGGGAAGGTGTGGTACACCTGTACTCCTGCCCTCTTAAATGCAAAAAGAGCCTGATTCTAGTAAAAACTTTATGAAGGTTTGAGGCGGTGGCCTGGATGGTTTGTTAGCCACTCTACCACAGCTGCATGTGAGGTTCGTGGGAGCCTTAGAGAGGCCACTAAACCCTGGCGTAAGGCTGGAGCCCATTGCGACATTGGAGCCATATCCCAGCAAATGATGGGCTTAAGGAGCCCCTTCAGTATTGAAGTGGCATGAGACCTAGTGTCCAAAAGACCTAGGCCCCCCTCACTGCGGGGCTAGGATATTGTGGCCAGAGCTGTGGGTGGGTGGTTGGATCCCCATATCCAACAGCGAAGTATCACATTCAACCTCGTTTAGAAACTGTCTGTAAAGGAGCAGACATGAGCGAGAAACCATAGCTTTGATAGAAGAAAATATTCGCCATCAGGGCATGTCCCTTGGGGGTGATACGCCGGCAGCTCAAAGATAGCTACATGAGAGTTTATTGCATTAAGCAAGAGGTCCTCATTATCCTTGATTGCAACCCCTTGTGGTGTGGTGAGGACACCTAGATGCTGAAAGGTGTCCCAGTAGGTTCCAAACTAAAAGGCGGAGGAAAAGATGGGGTACCAACTTGCACTATAACGGCTTTAAAAGTATTAACTTTTGCATTGGACGCCTTGGAGTAGCAACCCAAAGCCTTCATGGCCAGGTCTAGGTTTTTCTTACATCCAACTGCCACTGCTGTGTCAACAGCAAAGGCTATGGTGCGGGTGGGGGTTTCCCCGGAACCTGAATACCTACCAGTCGTTCCTGGAGTAGGGCCAGAAGAGTATCCAAAGCTATGTTGAACAAAAATTGGGCTCAGTGGATCCCCTTGGCGGAGACCTTGTTCAATTATAAACGCTGCTGTAAAAACCTGTTAGGGACAGTGCCTTGAGTGTGAAGCTGGGAGTAAAGAGCTGATAGCCATGTCCTAGATTGTGGTGGGATGTGGAGGCGGGTTAGGGAGGCGTCCAGATACTTCCAATTTACTCGATCATATGCTTTTTCCATATCCAGAAGAGCCACAAAACCATGTGTTTGAGACGAGGTAGCTGACAGGGTTGCCAGAAGCTCATTGTAATTGTTCCAAAGCGATCTCCCTGGGATAAAGCCATGTTGAGCTGGGTTGAGGCGTGGTGCTGCCCACTTAGTCATGCGGTTTTCTAGAAGCTTAGTAAATAGTTTGTGGTCCGTGTTTAGTAGTGATATTGGTCGCCAGTTTGCAAGGTCCTCTCGGCTTGCTTTCTTATGGATAAGGGTCATAATGATCCTCTAGAGTCAGGAAGTACTCCCCTTCTGCCAAGAGGGTCATGAAGAGGGAGCTGGAGGGCCTTTTGTAACTGCGACGGGATCCACTAGATACACCTCAAACGGGATACCATCTGGGCCTGGGGCCTTCAGATGTGGGCTGTGGAGTAGAATGTCCATTACTTCTTGCTGTGTAATTGGTGCAAGAAGTTCTTCATCTGCTGAGAGATTAACCATTGTTTCCGGAGCCCCTTCAATGAATTCATGAACATCTGCTGGCTTACCCAGGAAGCCTTGAAGAGGGCTGAATAGTAACGGTGGATCTCGCTGGTAATCTCTCCTTGTTTGAGGTGACAGTGGTCCCCACCCTCAGGGTTGCAATCTCCTGATCCTTTAAGCGGCTTTCTGCTTCTGGTAAAAGAAACGGGTGGGCCGTTCTCACTGGGTGTAGTAACGTGACGAGGTGAAGTTTGCTGCACGTTCTTCTTGCTCAGTAAGTTCCTGCTGGTATGTCTCGTGGGCCAATTCCCAAGCCCTCAACCATTGAGAGGAAGGCACCGGTCGGCAATTCCTTTCAAGGTGTCTTATTCTAGCTTCAGAACGTCTGACTTTACCCTGGGCCACTGTCATTCGAGCATTAGCACAATTGTAGGCTACTTTAGGATCCTTACTTTTGTATCAGCCCATTTTTCTTGTAAATTTTGCAAATGAAGTGAGGTCAGGTGCTCTAGCTCACAAATGGCTGAATTTATCTTTTCTTTTGCAAACTGGTTGTTCAAGAGCCCTAGAGCAATCCTTGGCCAAAGTCTTCTTGATGGTCTGAGAATTGTTGTCAGATCACCGTGAGGGATCTGTGATCACTCTAGTGTTATCTTTGTTTATGGGAGAGGAAACTCGATCAACCAGCAATGGGCCCACTAGGACCATATCAATCCGTGAAGCTGATGTGAAACTCCGACCTGCACCTTGGATCCAAGACATATAGCCAAGTCCAGATGCTGAGGGTGGGGAGGGCATCCATGAAACCACTTGACCTGAGGAAATTTTGAAGCTGAGCTGTACCTCATCTGTCTTGTGTGGCAGGAGTAAAGGTGTTACGCACCTGACTTAATATTGTGTTGAAATTCCCCATCAGCACTGTATTGCCTGGGAGTTGTAGTAGAGCAAGTTCTTTCAAAAGACGGTCCTGCTATTGACCTGAATTTGCAGGTATATTCTTGCAACAAAGAAGGAGAACTCAGGGGTTGATAATTTAGCCAATATAAGGTGATCATCAAGGTGTTTTTAAAATTGGTGGGTTTTCACCCAGGGGTTGAGGATAATAAGGGCCACATAGTGTGCCCAACAGGAGTTACTTCCAAATTGGTCATTCCATGTTACAAAATCAGAGGGGGACATGAGGCTCCTTGACAGCTGCAATATCCACTCGAGTTGACCTGAAGTTGTGGAGGAGGGTGGGCTCTCCGCTTGTAATCCTGCAGCCCATTAGAGTTAATGGACTGCAGGGTCAGGGTGCCCCTTGGGGCCTCATAGCTGTCCCCCTCCATATCCCGGGGGGTTACTGGAGCTTCCACCTGCATCTGTAAGGATGCTCATTTTTAGTCCTTGAGCTTGACTCTTTGCAGCAATCTGTGCTGATCAACGAGGAGGAATATTATCATGAGTTGATGGGGCTGAGGAGCCTGTAAGCCAGCCCAAGATACTTCCCCGCTGCTTTGCACAGGAATATCTTGAGGGTGCTCCATAGACTCCTCTATTTGTGCATCATCTGATGTATCAGAGTCCATAGTCATCTTCTTCAGTACTGAGAATGGCGTCTGAGTTGCAATACCTGTAGATGGTGGGGTGGCAATGATTTGTGCCTCCACCCCAACTTGGGGTACTCCATACCTGTTCCACACTTGGGGTATTTTATGTTACTGAGTTCGTTTTAGATGCCACCCATGGGCTGGCTTCCTCTGTGTGAGCTTGATGAGAAGCAGATTTGCGCTTATTTTAGGCTGGTGAAGGGTCTGGAAATTTAGAAGAGGTTCCCATAGGGAGAGGGTTTTCCGCACTAAGGGAATAAAGTTGTGCTACTGGTTGTGCCTTCAACTGCTACACGAAGGGCAGAGGGGGTGAGATCATGTACGGGCACCCTGTGGGTTGGTTGTGGGATTGCCGCTGCTGCTGTATGGGAGCGTTTCTTACCTGTCACAGGGACTTGGCTACTAGAGGAGAGAGCTTGTTTACGAGCTGTACAACTATTATATAGGTGGCCCAAAGCATTACACCATGAGCAACGTGGTCGTTCATGGTCTGGATCAACAAAGAAGATTTCTGAACAGGATCCAGTGACTGCAACACGTGGGATAACCTCCATGTTGCAAGCCACCATTGGGTTGGGGATAAATGATTCCTTAGCAATACGAGCCCTCTGGGTTGGGGCATAATAGGCTGGTGCACACAGATCAACTGATAAAACTGACCCAAATTTCATCAATCCTTGATGAAGCGTAAGCTTAAGGGATTCTGGGTCCACTGTAGTTGGAAGATTTGAGAATGTTACCAAGGAAAATTTCTCAATGTTAGATCTAGTTCTCAACACACAAAGAGAGCCATGCGGAATCTCAATTGTAACTGAGGATGCACGGTCTGCATCCGCTGCAGTTGTAAACCCTACATCAATATAGTGGCTTTCCACCACTTCATCAATAGTGGTGTTAACTGAAAAAGCTGTTGCTATGGCTTCAAAATAACTAAAATAAATCCTTACATAAAACTCAACAGGATTATGCCCATAGTAGACTCTAACTGCATGAGCAAGAGTGTACCTAGGGAGTGCACGTTGTGAGCAAGTTTCTGTCCATCTCTTCCTCACTTCAGCCTCAAAAGCAGCTTCAAGAGGGTCAATGGTGGGTGATGCAGGCACTAGTTTTCTGCCATGCGCCTGAGGCACCTTTCACTCGCTTATTTTTGTTTACATTTAAATTTAAATGTATTTTAGTGGATTCCCCATGGGGGGGAGTACCAGCTGGAGGCGCTGGCATTCCTAAGGATTTACGCGCTGGCCCCTGCTGGGCCTTCCCATTAGGTACTTGATTTTTTGAAGGTTGGGTAGGCTTACCTGGTTTGGGCTTATTCTCTGCCAATTGATTGGATAATTCTGGCTCAGCATCAAACCAATCTATTACTCCAGCCTACATCGGACCATCAGCAGATACTGTAGGGATTTTTCAGCTTGTTGATTGGCTATTTGGCTAGTCCCATTTAAAATTTGATGTTGATTTTGATTTTGATGAACGTTATGGCTAGCTGATTCACCAAACATTGTTGATTCAGTTGAGACGCGTTGATTACCTTCCAAAATATTAAAATGACGGCCAACTGATTCACCAATTACTGGAGATTCAGTTTGGCCGCTTTGGGTAAGATTGGAAGTTAAAAAATGACGACCAACTGATTCAACACTTTCTGACAATTCAGTTTGGGTGCCCAGGCTAATTTCAGAAGTGGAGCCAGTTGGCAAAGCCATACAAACCCCATGTGCGGTATTGGGAGCTACAATACTCCCTACCACCGTGGATAAAACCTTAGATGTGCCTCCAGGGTGGGGCGCACTAATTGGGTGACCCTCAGTCAACACAGAGTTGAGTGGGGTAGGCTGTACAGTGGTGGTATCATTTGTGATCCCATCATGGTTTAATAAAACCTGGTCTACTTCTGCTTTTGCAGCTGCAGTTTGGGAGCGGGTTGTATGGATTGACGCACAAGTTGGAAACTGAGGGTTCTGTGATTTGGGGTGAGTTTGAGTGTTGTCCAAAGCATAGTAGGTGCGTTCAGTGGACTTTACCACCATTATTTGCTAGATTAGTTAGGCTAAATTTCTGGGTGATTGTAATGTTTGAAAATTGAAATTTAGCGGTGAAAGAAAGGTCCTGTTCTGGGTTTCTTTTTTAAACTGCCTAATACATTTATAGAAAAGTGGAATAGCCTGGCCAAGAATGGTGAGTATCATTCTTATGATTGGTAACAACTCCATATCTTCTTAAGAAATCAGTCTCAATTAGGATATTATAGTTTGTATTTTGCAACACTATGGCAGGTGCTTTTACTACAATGGATCAAATCTGAGTGGTAGGGTACTGTAGGCGCCCAGTGATTTGGTTGTATGCGCTCCAGCTGTTCCATATTCCTGACAATGGGCAACATCAGGCGCAATTTTCAGGTTTTTAACAACTTTGTACTGACTATATTGATAGGAGCACCATTATCAATGATGGCAAAAATTTGCACCTTGTTTACCACTATGTCCACATAAGTACAATCAGAGTAGTTTTCTGCATGAATGCTGTGACTGCTGCCTGATTCCAGGTGTGATTTGAGGCTTGAGCGAGTATCTGGGAAGTTATCTGCTAAGGTCTTCATGGGAATGGCTACTTGAACGTTGTTAAGCTTAGGTGGGTCGTTTAAACATCTGGGTTGGAGGTCTAAACCCTGATCAATAATCTGCTTTGCGTAAGATTTTGATACTTCAGCCTGGGCTTCTTTGGTAATTTTAAGGGTTTAGTTGCTTTTGCTGTAGCCTGAGTAGTGACCATCATGACATCATTACCCACGATATGGTGGAGGTTATCTTTAGCAACATCTTAGCTCTAAAGAGCTCATCAGGCCATCTAGTAGTAAAAAAAGCTCATCAGGGTCAGATGGAATGACCTGAAAATCGGTGGAGTGAGAATTATGCCTCTAATCCACCTGCTCTTTTACCACCTCATTGTCACTGTTGATTTCTAGAGTAAAGTTGACCCTATGCTTTTTGTTGGACCATCTGAAGCATTCTCTAGAAAAATGCCCTTGTTGACCACAATTGTGACAAGTAATCAGCCCTGTTTGCTGTTTTTGCTCGAAGTTTTGGTTCATATATTAGAAATTTTTCCCCTGGTCAGACATCATGTTGCTTTTGGGCCCAAAAATCGAGGTTTTTGCTGATCTTTAGCCCAATTAGGAGTATTGAAATTATGGGTGCAGCTTCTTAAGTAATTGGTAAGCTCTTGGATTTCCAAGCTTCCATTGAATGCAGGCATCATGGCATTGTGCGGTTTATAGAAGGGCATAATCGCATGCTCCATTTAAATCTTGGTGTCAAACTTATCTATTGCATTGCACCCCTCAGAACTTGTGCCTCATGGAAGAATCTATCCGCAAAGTCCATAATAGTCTCATTCTGTTTAAATTCAATATTAAGAAGCTCTCTTTTTAGGGTTACTAATTTCTCAGGCCCTCCAAACTGTTTTGTTATTGCAATTTTGGCATCCATATAGATTAATCGTCACCCAAATAGGGCATAACAAGGTCACAGCTATGGGCATCAAGTGAGTTAATCAGTGCTGATCCTTTTGCATGGTCTGATGCTCCTCTCATTGCCTTTTCAAATAATTTGAGGAAGAAGTGGACTTTTCCATCCTTATTGAACTTTGGTAAATTCAGTGGTTTGAAGTCATCTCGCCCTATTTCAGGCATAGGAATTGTACTTCTTCTGGAACATCTTGGTGTACCATCGCCCATAATCAGCCCTCTTTCCCGTTGGGAAGTATCTGGAGTCAGGATTGATGCTATGACTCTAGGCATAGAACAGATGTTCAAAATATCAGTTTTTGCATCAGTGTTGTTATAATATCACCGGTATCAATAGATATGCTGGCAGATTTTGCACAGGGTTTGACCCACTGAGCAATCAGGACCAATGATATGATGATCGTTGTCTACAAAAATAACAGAATAACTTATAAATAAATATGGAGCACTTACTCCCTCAACTCTCTTTTTACTTTAAATATTAATACAGAGGATTCTCTCTTTTCTGTTTTCCTAAAATAACTTAACAATAACCTCCTTTTAATCGCCCATCTCGCTTATATTACAGGGGATTGGACAATACCACTCTCATAGCTTGGACTATTCAGTTCCACCGATTCTCCTCGTTTTGGCTGGTTATTCTCTAATTTGCTATCACCCTAATTGTAGACGATTTAATTGGTATCTATCAAATGTTGACATCGCCTTATTTAAAATCGATCCAATAATAGAACTGTTATATCCAATAAAACCCATTAATCACAATATTGCCTTGTCTTGAGGCACCCAAATACTTGTATCTGATATCATTTTGGCGGGTTCCGCCCTAGAAGTGCCATGATTATTATCCAGTCATATTGGAATTATGACATTACCCCCTCCTTGACTGGATGATAAGGCTCCTATTGCTTGTATGGTCGGAGGAACTTCGCGTGTACTTGTTTAATGATCTGACCACTTGCAGGATCCTTTATGGTATATTCATCAACCCCAGTTTTCTCTGTAACTTTGAATGGATCAGTCCAAATACTGGCCAGCTTTTGTTTCCGCCTGAATCCATGTTGGTCATGGAAGAGAACCATACTGCCATCCTTGAATGCCTCCAGCCTACTATGACATACCTGATCGGTGGGCTGATTCCTAATCTTTTTGGCTAATATGAAGAAATATGCTTCAGTTTGCAGTCTGATCAGAATGTTTGCGAGGTTTGTAAAGTAGCGGTGGGGCTCCATTCCACCGGTGTCTTCTACACATGAATAAAGTAACACTGGAAGGGCTGGGTGTCAGCTGTATAGTAGTTGGAAGGGACTCTTCCCGTGGTGGAATGATAACTAATGTTATAGGCAAACACGGCAGTGAAAATAAGAGAACTCTAATCAGAAGGGCGATCCGTTACTAATTTTTGTAGTATAATCACCAAAGTTCCATTCACCCGTTTGACCATTCCATTAGACTCAAGGTGGTATGGGGTCATCAGAACTCCACGGATACCCATAAGCTCATTCAGTTTGGGGAGGATGTGTGAAGTAAAGTTGGTTCCATTATCAGTGAGAATGAACTGAGGGCATCCATGGCACTAAATAATGCATTCCATTATGAACTTGGCCACTGTAACTGCTCCCAAATCCCATATTGCCCTTGCCTCAACCCACCAGGTCAAGTGGTCAATAGCAACCAGAATGTACTTACACCAGTTAACTTCTGTTGGCAAGGGCCCAATGACATTGATAGAGACTGTATACCAAGCAAAGTGAGGTTTCACTAACTGGTATGAAGTCTTATGGAGGAATGGCTTCTCCACTTGGTACTGATGGCAACAGGAAATGGTTTTGAGCACATCAAAGTTCATACTTTCCCAATAGTACTGAGGGTGCAACAACTCCATTGTCTTGCGCACCCCACCATGTCTGACTGCCTTGTGGGTGCTCATAATAATTCCTGGCCATGCTGAGGGTCGCGGAAAATTCACCATAGAATTGCTGATCCACTTATACAATTCTCCATTCCGCTGGAAGGTATTTGTCCACATTTCATCCAACGATTTTAATCACTTGGGGCAGTTCATCATCATACTTTCCGCTGAGCATTTTGTCAAACATTATGCCACTTATATCTGCAATAACTGCAATTGTTGGCAATCTTAATAAACAATCAGCAATTTGGTGTTTTGCTTTGGGTCAATGAAGATTCTCAAAGTCATAAGCTTGCAGCTTAAATACCCGTTGGGCTAGCCGCCCCTCAGGCTCTTTCAAGTTCTGCAACCAGCGCAATGATGCATGATCCATTACAACCTTAAACTTTACTCTGTGTAAGTAGACTCAGAACTGCTTATATGCATAAATCAAAGCTAAGCACTCTTGCTCAGTTACGGTGTAATTTTATTCATGAAAATTCAAGCTACAACTGTAGTACACCATAGGGTGCTCCTCCCTCTTATCGTCCTTCTGAGACAGGACCGCCCCAACAGCAGAAAGTGATGCATCCATCTGCACTATAAATTTCTTATTGAAATTAGGGTAGCATAACACAGGCGCACTAATTAGCGCCCTTCAAATTGTTTCAAAGCACATTATCGCCATTTCGTCCATTTAAACACGGCATCCTTCTTTAGTAGCTCAAACAGTGGACCACCAATGCAACTGAAATTGGGTATGAAGCTTCAGTAATAACCCACCATCCCCAAAAACACCTGAAAGTCCCACTTACTAACTGGCTTAGTCATCTTCTGGATAGCCTCCACCTTGGTGGGTAGGGGTCTTAGCAGGGTTGCATCCACCAAAAAACCGAGGTATTCCAGATGATCCTTGAAGATTGGCATTTATGGGGATTGATCTTAATATTGGCCTCAGCCAGTTGGCGAAATACCTCTTCCAGATGTGTAAGGTGTTCAGTGAACGCGTGAGAGAAGACATTAATATCATCAAGGTACACAAGTACACACAACAGCTTCAGATCGCCCAGAATGGTGCCCATTTCTCTTTGGAGTGTAGCTGGGGCATTACATAGCCCTTGCAGCATCCGAGTTGGTTGTAAAAGCCCTTTGGATGTGATTATGGCACATTTTTCTTGTTCTGCCAGGGGTAACTCAATTTGCCAATAACAGGATATCAAGTCCATCGCCAAGAAGTAGAAAGCTCCACCTAACCAATCCAGAACATCATCAATCCGTGGCAGAGGTATGAGTCTTTTTTATTGACACTATTGAGCTTCCAGTAGTTGATTACTACGCGGTTAGTGCCATCCTTATTTTTAACAATTAGGACAGGTGAAGCCCAAACTCTTAAATGGTTTGAGAATTCCATGCTCTAGCAGCTTGTCAATCTACTCAGTGACAACTTCTTCAGCTGCCCTTGATTGGCGGATTGGCTGAGACCTGATGGGGGAATGATCCCCAGTGTCCAGTCAATGAACAACCCCCCCAGCGCACCCCAAAATCATGATCATCAACTGAAAAAACCTCTTTATATTTTTGACATAAAGCTTCCACCCAATCCTTCTGATCTTCTGATAACTCCATAAAATTTTTCTGTGGCACAACCAACATTACACTGGAGGACAGCTCAATGGGCAGACCAAGTTCATCCAAGGAACTGAACTTGTGAACCTGATTAATTTCCTCAATCAGGTTCAGATGTAAATATGGTATAATCTGATGCCGGCGGATTTGGAGTGGTCTGCTCTGAAGATTTGCTATCATTATCTTGATATACCCATGGCTCAGAAGTATGATGCCTGGAGCTATGTGGGGCTCAAGCTGCAATTACTGATAAGGCCCAATGATCTCCCTGTAGAGCTCAGCTGGCACTTCCACCTCTAACTCAGTATCTACTATTACTTGGTGTCCAGAGGGAATGGATATAGCTCCAGTTGCTCTAAGCGGTAGCCCCTGATATTCATATATCTGATAGGGAAGGGCCCGAGTTTTCCCTTTTAATCAATGATAGTACACTGGAATCACCCCATCGCTGTAGGCAAGGTTGATTTTTCCCATATGCACTAAATCCTTTGGCACTCCCCTGGGGGTAAAATAAACTGGAATCCGCTGCCCCAAAATAGCTAGGGTCTCTTCCATCATGTCAATGACAGCCCCATAGTATCGCATAAAAGCAATCCCAATCAACAGATCATAGTTGCTATTTGGTAATAATACCGCTGGAGCCACCACAACAATGGATCCAAACTGCAAGGGAAGCATGCTATACGCTCCTACAGAGACAGTGGTTTCCACCCCAGCAGTTTCATACGCAATCTGGTGGTCTATGTCAGGTTTTAAAGGTAACTTCGCCACCAACTTAGTCGAGACAATGTTAACAGGATCGCCCATATCAATTATAGCTTGTACTCGAGTCTTAGCTACCACAATGTCACAGTAGGTGCACTCCAAGTAAGATGAATGCCAGCTATTTACTACATGTACATTCAGCGGTTCATGTTTTCCCAGGAAATTTATAATACTCGCACTGACTGTAGGGCACTCTGTTATAATAGCGTCCACTGGAAGGGCGACCTCTACTCCTTTTAGAGACAACGCATCTGCAAATGATTCTAGTTGGTCTGAAGGACTTTGGCCAAAAATTTGGCAAGCGTAAGACTATGGCTGCTCTGGAAACCTTGTGTTCACCATTTCTTTGACTTGTGTTTGAGACAGCACATTTACTCCCCCAACCGGCTGTTGGTAGAGGGAGGTATGTCATACTAGGAGGCTTCTGCTGCAATTAATACAGTAGCTTCAGGTGGGATGTATGAATTTGAGATAGCAGAAGTAGAGAGTCTCATCTCTACTCCACTTTAACTTTTCCCTGATAACTTTGATCTTTAGGTATGTAAGGGATCCATCAATTAGGGTACCATCGTCCCATGTGCCCAGTAAAACTGCAATTAAAACAACTTACTCCATAGGTCCTACGTCTGTGCTTAATATAAGTTGGCCCACTTGGAAGGGTATTCCAAAGATGATCAGTGTAACCAGACCCACATCGGTAGAACGCCTGCTGTTGATCAGAATATTTATGGCCAAAGCAGTAGTTGATCAGTTGTTGATTAGCAGATATGGGATGGATATTTGGACTACAGTGAGTAACCTGGTTAAACCTGTACCAACTGATTGATTCCCCTCACAAAATTAGGGTCAGCAACGGCTACAGTGTGAATCTGTTCAATTTTGGGTGGCAGAAAAGTTACAGCTAAGAGACATACAAACTGAACAAGTTTAAAAAGGGGTACATCAGCCTCCAACAACGGGGACATGGCGTTGAAAAGCTCAGGGTATGGCTTCACCGCAGAGGACATAGTAATGCACACATCAACTTCAGATAAAATCCCTACCCCAATCAACACATGGGCTTCTGCCATAAAATGCTCAGCGAATGTGGTGAGGGTCTCATTTTGCTGAAACCCAATGGTCAAGAACTTGGCTTTCCACTGTGACATCTTTGCAGTTCCACCGAACAACCACAGCACCATCTTCTTAACTTCTTGGTATGTAAAGGAACTATCTGTAAGATAATAAATGACTTGATCAGCACTTCTGACATCCAAGTTTGAGATCAACAGTTTTTCCCTTCGCCAGTCCAAGGTTCCTTCAGTTGCAAACTCAAATTATTGAAAGAACCCATGAATAATCCCCATCACAATCAAATGGTGGCAGATTTTCACAGTAAAATTCCTGGAGCAGATCATCTTATCTTTTGAGCACAGTATCCATTGCAAGTTTCAATTCCTCAAGCAACAGCCCCAGCGTCTTGTGCAGATTCCTTATCAAAGCAACTGGGTTGCAACATAGCAGGCAATTGGGTTTTATTATTTTTATATCTGATCAATGGGCCCCCTGTAGTGAGCACCAATGTTATAATATTGGCAGTATCAATAGATATGCCGGCGGATTTTGCACAGGGTTTGACCCACTGAGCAATCAGGACCAATGATATGATGATCGTTGTCTACAAAAATAATAGAATAACTTATAAATTAATATGGATCACTTACTCCCTCAACTCTCTTTTTATTTTATATATTAATACAGCGGATTCTCTCTATTCTGTTTTCCTAAAATAACTTAACAATAACCTCCTTTTAATCGCCCATCTCGCTTATATTACAGGGGATTGGACAATACCACTCTCATAGCTTGGACTATTCAGTTCCACCGATTCTCCTCGTTTCAGCTGGTTATTCTCTAATCTGCTATCGCCCTAATTGTAGGCAATTTAATATGTATTTGTCAAATGTAGACATCGACTTATTTAGAGGTGATCCAATAATAAAACTATTATATCCAATAAAACCCATTAATCTCAATATCGCCTTGTTTGAGGCACTCAAATACTTGTATCTGATATCATTTTTGGCAGATTCCGCCCTAGATATCCCATGATTATCATCTAGTCATATCAGAATTGCAACAAGTGTCAACTTCCAATGATTTGATTTCATGATTTTGCTCTGAACTACTGGATTCTGGCGCTTGAAGTTGGCCTTTAGTTACTTTTCCTGTTTGTTTTTTTGGCTGGATAAGCGGAGATTTTTCCTATTTCTTTTTTGTCAAAGTTGGGCGAGCACTGGCAGCCTTGCTTTTTAAGGGATTCAAATTCTTTTTAAGGTTATCATACTCCTCTTTTTAATAAAGTTTGTTGGTTGTTATGCTTTCTATATCTTTATCCATCTATCTCCTCAGAAATTTGCAGTTGATAGCTGCATTCTGAGTTCTAATCTCCCTGAGTAACTTAAGTTTTTTGGCCTGCAATCTTGACACTACAGTCCAAAGTTTAGAAATTTTTTCTTTGATCTGGGCATCCTCTTCATCCCTATTTGGGACGTCTGGCTTTGCTGCAAGGTCCTCAAGGTTTTTGTTAATAGTATCCAGCTCAGCCCAAACATACTCTTCATAGTCATCATCTTTTACAGTTAACTCCAGGTGATTTCTTTGGCCCAAAGTGCATGTATGGTAAATCGTTCTGATTGAGACAATAAGTAATCCAAATGGCTTTCCGGTTTTTGACAGCGGTTATTCATGGTTTTTACCCATTCTTGTGATTACCCATGGTGAGCCAGAACTTCTGCGGCTATATCTGGGACTCCTTCGTTCAGAAGCTCCTCATGGGTGTTTAATCTTCCATGAGCAACATTGGCAAGTCCCGTATTATCAACAATTGCCTTTCAGACTTCAGAAAAGCTGGAATTTAGCTTGTCCAGGAGGGAATTTTGGGAAGATTGTTCCTCCCCTTGCACATGGTAGATTTCTGTGGTTTCCATAATTGTTTAGAAATTATTCGCTGGGTGTTCTTATTTTGAGAGTTTAAAAGTTAACCAGGAATTCCTTAGTTGCTTGACTGTATGTGAGACGTCTGGCAAGAGATGTCATGGTTGCGTCACAGTACTTCATATATATCTCCATTTTGAGTGCCTGATCCTTAAGGTAGTAGAAAAGGCTGAAGGAGGGATCGATTTGTGAAGTACTTAACCTAAAACCTTATATAGGGTTTCCAGCATAGCCTTTACGCTTGAAGATGTAAGATCAATTGGGCTGGTTGTAACTGCATGAGCTCCCCCCACTGTGATAAGATCCAGGGAGTAGGAGGTACCCGCTTCCTGAGACATGGAAACTGGTGTTAAAATAATTAGAGATCTCTTTGTTGCTGGTTTCCATCTCGTTGTCACTTTCTAGTCTGGCCAATTGTGCCAGGAATTGGTCATGGGAATCCATTTTGGAGAAGTAACCAGTTTTGAGTGAGCGCCAGTTGTGAAAATCTGAGGATTGCTCGCTTGTGTATTATTATCCTGCACATCTACTTAGTCCAAAGTTCCAATGATTGATTCTCAATAGTGTTGTAGTTTACGGTATTTGGACTTTTTGAAAACTCACTAGGCTTACTAAATTCACCTCAACTCTTCCAGCCGATTTCAGGCGTAATTTTCCCTTCATGTTTAGGAACTTCTTCTGAGGCAGGTAGGTATACAAGCTGTGGATTAGGCGCATCCAGCTTGTCAATACTTTTTCCAAATAAAGGGCTCAATGAGAAACTAGGAAAGAGATGAAATAAATAAAACTTTTATTATAAGCTATTTATTAGATACTGGTCATTGGTCCAGGCGCTGGTATTTATACCTCTAGGGCATCTCCTGGCCACATAGAGCACAAAATTTCAACAGATATTTTACAATTCAGTTTAGCCCTTGAAATGATAAGATATGACTCAGGCCTTTTCTTAGGTTTATTGGTGGCAAAATACTCTCAAAATTGGGAGAGTTTCAGGTACAAAAATTGCGATAAAAGCATGCAAAATTGACTTAGGATCATCTGGATTTCAATTTTGTCATACTGCTGATGAAATACACCTTCTGTGAAATTTTGGCATCAATTGAAGTAAATGATGCACCCTTATTGGGACGTTGGAAGGCCTCTCCCTCAATAGCATTGGTAACCCCTTTCAGGCATCCATGCAAGTGCTATTGTGCCAATTACGTGGATTGACATATGAATTTCACCTAAGGGTGGAAAATTGATTATGTTTTTGTTCGTCTGATAATACATGGGATTTTTAGAGTTAACTTTGTGTCAGTACCAAAAAATTCTGTATACAGGTGAATTGATAGTGTTCCCAATAATCAGGACCAATTGCTGAAATTTGATGCTTAGGAAATTGGCCATAATCTGCATGTGCATTTGGGCTTATCACTTTAATAAATTACTTGATTGAAATGACATTGAGATGTTCAGCCTGGATTGTATGATTGCAATAGGCTTTGAGGTGTAATATAGGTGTTAGCCCAAGCGTTGAAAGGGTAATCATCCCTATCTGATGGTTGTCAAAAGGTTTAATTTGAGTCAACAATCAGATTCTGACAGGAACTATGTGACATTGGGGGGAACAAAGTCCTTCCGGTGTTTAAGGACCTCGCAGGCCCCCTGGGGGTGAAGGGCCATGTGAACATCCTGGTGCTGATGGACCTCATGGACTCCCAGGTGCTGATGGGAATCCAGAATCCCCTCAGCAGGCTGACACTCTTTGTAGTATGATTAAAAGATTGCGTGAGTAGTTTCATAAAGTTGCCAAGGAGCATAATTAACTCTTAATGGGGTACCTATTAATCCCCTGTTATTACTCAATACTTATCTGACAAATTGAACAGCTTGGTTAAATGGGCCAAGGATACTGACATCCTGTTGCAGGCCTGTGAATCTAAAAAGGTTATGCTTCAAATGAAGATTGAAACCTTGGAATATAAATACCATGCACAGCAGGAGAAAAGTTTCGAGCTATCATGCAGATTGGATGAAATATTAATAATTATAATCTAAAACATTAGATAAATGATAATTATACCATTGCAACTGGTTCCTATCCTCAATTTTCTTTCCAAACTTCTGAATTTAATTCTCACGTCTCCACTCAATTGGAACAACCTGCAGTGCATGTCTTATTAGCCAATGCTCTTTATGAGTTTTAAACCTGTATTCAAGGATAAGTATTCTCCTGGGGAAGGCAGTATCATCTCCTCCCTCTATTTATATGAGAATACTTTGAGTGAGGCCACGGACCATCAAATAATGAATTATTTACTAAATTGTCTTACTCAATTAGCCCAAGATATCATGGTACCCCATTTGATGACTTATTCTACTTTGTCCCAGGAAAAAAGCATTGATAAAAGAATCTGGTAATAATAAACCTTATCCTCTCGAAAACAGGCTTTTATGTACATACAGCCCCATCAAAATGAAACTATCAAAGACTTTGACCATTGATTTTGTTGGGAAGCTCAGATTTTATTAGCATGTGGCTGGTTAAATTTGGAAGATGCTATCACTGCTAATATGTCTGATTTTACTTTTAGGACTCAGATGCAAGTCTACCTTATTAGCATAAGAAATAACTTCAGAACTATCTTATATATAAAAGAGGCCTTGTTGGAATTGTCTCAATTTAATGAAAAACCTCGAATCTATGACTCTAAGCCCAATTATCCTAAAGTATACGCAGTGCCTGAAAATTCTAGAGCTATTTAAAGTAATCATTGTCACTGATACTTCCATACATAAGACCGTTGTTATAAAAAGGAAACTGATGAAAAGCAAAAGATAAAACAATAATATTTACCATCTTGATAATGATATAGTATGCTTCAGGAACATCAAAACACTATAGATTATAATAAAGATGAACACTCTTCCTATTCCTTGCACTCCTTGTTGGCTTTACTCTCTCAGTTTGGAAGTATAATCATTTATATTGATTTTTGAGTGAATCAAATTAATGCTAAAGCTACTTTTGACACTGGATCTCCTTTAAATGTAGTCTCATCAAAATTGATCAAGCGGGTTAAATTAATACCCAATATTTCACATTATAAAGAATATGGCACTTGAAGACTAAGTTTACTATATTAATTGGAGCTTTTTGTATCAACCCATTGAAAAATGGGAAGTTAACTTTATGGTACCTGCAATCATCCTTGATAAATTGAGATATGACCTTCTCTTGGGGTCTCATTTTTGTGGGAATTCAAAGGAATTATTAGTTACCCCAATTATCTATCCCTTTTGGGATATAGGATTCCATTGCTTTTATCTGAACATGCTCATACTAGACGTCAGGTATGTCTGTTAGAGGGATCAAAGAGGTTTAAATCCATTCATTATCATTTTAATGTTCCTTAAGTAATTTTACCCTTAAGACGGGTAACATATAAGAAGTAATGCCTATTTTCTCCCCTGAGATTGTGATTATTCTTAAAAATCTCATGTTATTGTCAGTGCATTTTTGCATTTTTCTATTCCCACTGTACATTTATTACAAGTTCAAGGCATTTCAAACCCTTCTGCTAAAGAGATCTTGCCTTGTCCTGGGATATTGGATTATGCATATTCTGGAACATTACCTGTTTTATTGCTGAACCTTACCAAAGACCTGAAAGTGTATATTGAAAAAACCAATACCCTATGTCAAACTATTGCCCTTATCTCAAATTTATATATTAAAACTTTTGAAAGCCTACAAGACTTTTGGGCTGGAAACCAATCAGAAGATTCTTACTGTGGGATCTGCAATAGAGAAACACATTGCTAAATAACAGGTGATACGAGTAATTCAATTATTGTAAGAATACTCAGACATATTAGCCAAGCATATTTATAATTTTTGGTAAAATGAAAGAATTAATGCATTCCGTTGAAACTGGATATCACCCTCCTATTTGTGCCAAACACTATTGTAAGTTGAAAGTGGATAAAAAACTGGTCACTAAAGAATTCCATCATCTAGTACTAAAAAAGAATTACATCAACTATTTGAGGCTGGATTATTAAAATTTTCCAATAGTCCCTGGGCCTCACCTCTGTTATTAGTGAAAAAGAAGAATGGCTCATATTGGGTGTTGATAGATTATTGAAGATTAAACGAAATTACTTCTTGAGAAAGCTACCCTTTACCAAAGATCAATGATTCCCTTCAACTGTTAGCTGTCTCACCCTATTTTTTGGAATTGAACTTAGCCAGTGGGTACTGCAAATCAACTTAGCACTGGAAGACCAAGCTAGATGTGCCCTAATATCTAATAAGGCTTATTTGAACCAACCTGTATGCCATAAGGGTTGAGAAACGCACCAGCAACATTCCAAAGGGCCATGGATGGATTGTTATAGGATTTAAAGATGACCTGTGTCCTGGTATATTTGGACAATATTACCATGTTTTGAAAACACATACTGAGCATCTTAATCATTTAAAAGAAGTTTTCAGATGAATTTGGAATTATTCACAAAATTCTAAACCCTCCAAATGTTCCTTTTTTTGAATGAATGGAGCTCTTAGGTCACCAGGTTTCATCTAACCAAATTCAACCAAATTTAAATAAGATCCAAGCTATTAGAGATATGATAACTCCAGCCTCATTGCGGGACATACAAGTCTTCCTCAGTATGGTAGGATACTATCTCAAACTATACCCAAATTTTCTGATATGTTTGAACCCTTATTCTATTCATTACAAAAAATGTACCATTTGAGAGGAGCTTGGATAAAGAAAACTTTTAATTATTCTGAACTGCCTTAACTAAGGCACCTGTTTTGATCCAACCTCAATAAGACATGCCTTTTATTATTTCATACTGTTGCAAGTAATGTGGCAATTGGGGATATATTATCCCAGTGTGATGAAGAGCAGATCGATCATCATGTAGCCTTTTACAGAAAAACATTATCCAAAGCTGAGCGAAATTACAGCATAACCGAGCGGGAGTGTTTAGCTGTAATTTTAGCAATTAAACACATCTGACCCTTCCTATATGGCAACCAAGTTACTGTTGATGCCAACCATCCTAATTTAAAATGGTTGCATAATATGAAGGATCCTGATGGAAACTAGCACATTGGGCCCAAGACTGAAAATTATGATTTTTTCAATTGTACATTGCTTGGGTACCCAACATTAAAATGCTGACAGCCTTTCTCAATCGACTATATTGACCTTGGATTGTGGAAATCAGGAACAATTATATAATCTAAATGGACGTCCTGAGTTGTGGGATTGAGAATATAGAAGAAGATTGTGCCTTCTTAAAATCTATTACTAATGAACCATGATTTGGGAAGAGTCTTTGTATAAGAAGGTCAAGTTAAGTGATTACCCTTTTTGCACCATATTCAAGATACCACTCTATCATGGAAGGACATGGACAAGTAGATCATAGTGGTTTAAAGAAAACCCAACTGTAGTTAAATACTTGATAAGGTGGAATAATATGGCTGAAACCATAAGAAAGACACTTAATTTGTTTCTCAAATGTAATTGTTATGTGCAACCAACCCTACTTATCAGCATCAAGTGAAACTACCAAAGAAAGGCATTTGAAGTGTTAAGTATCAATGTTGTAGGATTTTTCTTGGGGGTTGCATGGGCACTAGTACTTTATTATGGCCGTTGATGTGATGGTCAAGGCGCTGCCTGACTGCCACATAGCCCTGACCCCCCCCCCTTAGGTGGGGATTGGGGCTCTTAGTAATGTAGACAAAATAAAATAAAATTGTAGGGTTTGAGGGCAACGACCCTTGTAAATGGCATTCTGACAAAATCAGATGCTGACAAATTGACTAAACCTCAGAGTAGAGGTGGCAAGGGTCAACATAAATGGTGATCCGGCCAATCAAAGTCTGCCAACCCAAGTCCAATGAACTAAATAATGATAATGACAACTGCAAAGGGCAGCCTAGTGAATCAGGGGCTGACAAGCTAATTTATGCCAAAAGCGGTAACTGTAACGCACTGGCTCCTTCCAATGAGCCACGAATGAGTTGGGCAACAGGATCCATGTTAGAGACCATAGGGCTGACAGGACTCCTGATACTACTCTCCTAGTGCGTGCGCTACAAGATTGGAAAAGAACCCTCTGGAAGACAGTTGCAAGTATACTTAACCCCAGTAACATGAATTGACTCCAAGACAAGGTATAGAGGGAGGCAATAACCCTCCCAAGCTCACTCTCAAAGTCCAATTCTTGTTGATTTAAGCCAAACATGGCTGCAGTTAGGCAATATCTTTAAAATAAAACCAAATTATAAATATATGAATTTAAGGTTCCTTTATTTAATATTTAGCCAAGTTGATAGAAAACAGAACTGAGGAGCCTCCAGCTCCCAGTTCCTTCCCTATATATACATGTTAAAAGCTAAAATAAAATATAATTTAAGCTTATGGTGCCAGCTTGAATGATGTTTTGTGTAAACTTTACAGCAGGATCGCGGAATCTTTACTCAATGGTTTCATGCCAGTTCCGATCCTCAACAGTTCCGCGACAGTTTCATTTCAAATCCCAATTGAACCGCGAAACTCCCAAGCACCCGTTTCATTCCATTCTCGATTTAAATCCAAATTGAATCTTGAAACTATTTATTTTACTCTTTTTCCGTTTTGTTCCGACTTGGACGCCCATCTTGCTCCTTGGCCTACTCCAAGCTCCGGCCCCTTAGGCGTCCTTGCCAGAACCAACGCCCCCTCCTCCTCCATACATACAGACACAGCCTGCCCTGTCTTACCAAATATCAGGGCAATGTGATGCTGAGAATAGACCTCAACTGTCACAGTAACATCAAGAATCACGGAATTTGTCAGCTCAGTGAATCAGGAGCTGCCAAGCCAAATCCACAGCTAGATGAGTATATCAAGAGCCACAGCAAAGGGCAGCCCAGCAAATCAGGGGCTGCCAAGCCAAACTATACCAAAAGCGGTAATGTCAAGAACCATGGCATTGGGCAGCTCAGCGAATCAGGAGCTGCCAAGCCAAATACGCTGCTAGATGAGAATATTGAGAGCCATGGTGAATGGCAGTTCAGCAAATCAGGGGCAGTTAAGCCAAATTATACCAGAAATGGAAGTGTCAAGAGTTGAGGGGAGCAGCAGCTGAGTGAATCAGAAATTGGCATAAAACCTTTAATGAATTTTAATCTAAAAGCTCTCAATAAAGTTGACACAAGCTTTTCTTTCCCATAATGATAACATCAGTTACCAAGATTTGATTTGAGCAGATAGATTTTGCTAACCACACAGGTGAGAAGAGCGAATTCAATAAAACCCAACAAAACTGGGCGAAAGTCATATCAAGAAATGGCTATAACGGTGCACCCAAAGGCAAAAAACGCCCTGGAGGGGGACCAGGAGCCAACGCTGCCAAGAAACCCCAAACCCAAACACCACCTGGGTTTGTGGAATTTACAACAAAACAAAACCAATACATGGAGATACAGTACGCGCAGCCCCTATCAAAAGTGAACTTGGGCTCTGACTTTTCTTAGGAGTTGATTCCCCAACTCTGTGGGAGAAGATAGGTGAGGCACAGGC
Source organism: Massospora cicadina (assembly GCA_022478985.1). Classification (NCBI taxonomy): domain Eukaryota; kingdom Fungi; phylum Entomophthoromycota; class Entomophthoromycetes; order Entomophthorales; family Entomophthoraceae; genus Massospora; species Massospora cicadina. Next base: position 74,103 of record JAKSZP010008151.1, on the reverse strand, counting down.
CTCCCTCTTTCCCCACGCAGTAGATGTTACCACCCACACCATCCACTATGGCTGGCCAATTATGGGTTTCAAGACTGAAGAGGATGCAGACGCCACAGCAAAAGTCTGTGTCAAAATAGCCTTCCCCAAGGGCAAACGAATTGTGTGCACCGCATGCACAAGATGGAACAAAGCAAACACTTTATTCATCTCTTTTGAATTGCTTCCCACCAACTTCCCCTGTAAGCTAATTGAAGACGAGCTCTGATTTGGCCTCCAAAGCTACGTAGAAATAAAACAACTTGAGTTACAGCAATTTCACCTGATGCCAAACCTGTGCACAGGAAAGGCAATCACTGTAATCAATTCAGTCCCCAATGTGGCTGAAAATTTAACTAAAATCCCATGCACCGCTATATTTCACCTCCCAGATGAGGGGAGTGTCAAAACCTTTCTGCATCACACCGGAACGCGCACCCCCCATCTGCAACCATTACACTGCACTGGGCACAAGGAGCATGCATTCCCAGTGAAAGAGGGCATCATGGCCCCAGACTTTTGTGACGATGACATGGATGAAGATGAGGAGACCTTCAGAAGAATGGTCAACGCCAACCAAACTTTCCTCTGTGGAGAGGATGGACACTATATCCTCATTGACCCAATCTCACCCAAAATATGCAAACAGGTACAGAAGGCCCACAAGCGGCAGTGGCCAAGGCCGCATCTCTCATGACCTCCTCCATTGACCAGAACCAAATTCAGACGGACAAGGAGGAAATTGGCCAAACCAGCCAATCAGAAACTAATTCCCAAGCCAGAGCACCCATAGAGAATGCGATACAAACCAAAAAGTCAGATTGGTCAACCCACACAAAAAACTTTCTCAAGTTGACAAAATCAACATGTGATCCCAATCAAACAAACCTACCAGGACATTACAAATGCACTATGGATATGCCAACAGGGCCCAGAGCGCCAAAATCAAACCCCAAAACATCGGGAGCCAATCAGAGCATTAACTCAAATCAACCAAAATCACATGCAGAAAAGCTTAATATAATCCCCATTATTAACAATATCCGCTTGAAATCATCACAAGGTAAGGAGCCAGAAGCCTCAAAGCAGACTGGTCCAGCCACACGGAGCAAGTTAAAGGCAATGAGCGGGGGACTAGGGCCAGAAGGCATGCCCAACCACTCCTGAGGCGCCGCAGGCACCTCAGTGTCAATAGGGACACTAAACATTGCAGGTGCTAGGGCTCAAGCGTCCCAAGCGAAAAAAACTGAACTTCCTGTGCAAACCCCCGGTAGACATCTTGGCCATCCAAGAGACCCACTGTCTACAGGGGGAAGAGGGATCCTGGGCAGCCAGGGTCTCAGCATCCCAGTCGATATGGACGTTCCACTGTGGGGTGGTAATCCATAATAATAACAAAAAAGTAAAAATTCTCAAATTCTCATTGCACTTAGACAGTTGCATCCTAATCACAAGGATTGCAAACCAAGAGGCCATGCTGTCGAAAGCCTGTGTCTATGCACTGTGAACCACATCTGAATGGAAACAATTCCTAAAATCTATCCTGACACTCAACCTCCCATTAGACACTATCATGTTGGGTGATTTTAACCGTTGGGACAATCCCACTACATACCAATGGCCCAACCCCAGGGGATACCCACTGGGACACTCCAAATTTTTCACAATGAAGGCATCCCTTGGTCTGTATGACGCCCTCCCCCCAGAGCTCCACTCCTCCCCCACATGACCCACCCCAACATATATGAGGGTACGCTCATCTCAATGAGCCGCATTGATCACATCCTCACGCTGAAATCCTGCCACTCATCTATTACTAACTCCACCACAAAAAAATTAATTTCTCCGACAATCATCTAGTTTTGGTGCAGTTCACGCCAACCAGGACTCAAATGCGGATGACACCCTGGAGGAAGCTACAGCCAGAGAATATAAAACTTCCACAAAATTTCCAAATGGGTTGAACATGAAGCTTCGAACCCAAAATTCACTACCCTGTTCACATTGGATCCCATCGAATCTTGGGAAAAATCCAATCCAAACTAATAAACAAGGACCTCCATATCGCTCCATGCAAATACACTGTGCATACTGCCACAATCAGACGCACCCTGGAAGAACTTGACTACCTTGAACTAAACACCCTGAAAACTGGATACCACCTGAACTGGGGGCGCAAATGGGTGGCAATTTCCGCCCGCCTCAACGCCCTCATCCATGAACACCAACACAGAATCAAAGTATCATGTAAAGGTAAGCACATAAGATAAGGAGAGACCTTCTCGGCGTTCTTCTGCCAATACCACTCCTGAGGCAACTTACCTAAGTGCACACAGGTCTGCAAAGCCGACAGAACTGTGGTAACTGGCCCAACGGAGGTCAAGGCGGAAATCCACCACTATTACACTGAACTTTACTGTGACACAACACCTGACACCCAAAAAATAAAAAAATTTACAATCCACTGGAATACAGAGGGCACCACCAGACTATAGTCTCCTAAACCTGATAACGCAGGAGGAGCTCTGAAATACAGTCTGCGGTGCACCAAATAGGAAATGCCCAGGCCCGATGGTATTCCCTACGAATTTTACAAAACATACTTTAAAGAGATCGCCCTCCTCCTCCTAGCGTCTATGACCAGTGCTTGCTGGAGACCCATCTCCTCCCAGGAGGCCAGGACTCCTATGTCATTACCCTATTCAAAAAAGGTCGACAGACTGGACCTGGCCAACTGGCGCCCAATAGCACTCTCTAATACTGACACTAAACTACTCACAAAGTTTCTAGCCACCAGACTGGGAGCACTAGCTTCAAAAGCCCTATCATCCAACCAATTTGGTTTTACACCAGGGCGCTCCATATGGTATAACATACACACCATCACAAATGTATGCAATTTAAAGCGATGGGTGCCCTGATATTCCTCAACCAGAGAAGGCGTATAACCACGTTAGCTGGCCATACCTAAAAGAGTACCTACATGTTTTCAACCTCCCACCCAGGTTCATCAACAGGGCAATGCTCCTCATGGAATCCGCATCAATGGCGATATGTGGCTCAGGTTTCCTGACTGACAGGGTCACCCCGCGCAGAGGGCTCAAGCGAGGGGACCTCCTCAGCCCACTACTGTACAACTTCAGCTTTGACCCACTTCTCCGCGTTGCTGACTCACGCCTCAGGGGCATAACTGCGCAAGGCCAGCCCCCTGTCAAGATACTAGCCTTTGCGGATGACTGTGTAGCAGGTATAGCTGACAACAGCAATGCCTAACAGCTGGAGCGCACCTTGGAGGAATACTCCACGGTGAGCAGCGCATTGCTTGTTAAATGGAAAACTGAAATTATCCTCCTTGGTAAGTACACCACCGACTGGACCACATCCCCCACCACACACAACCCAAGACAAAAAAACTCGCTCGCCCTACCCTTGGCATTACCCCCCACCACCACCCCTGTCCGCCACCTTGGGATATGGTTGGAAACAGGGGGTATACAAGCGAGATGATCGAAAATAACCTGATACAATGTTATCCAACAGAATCGCCTCCCTCAAGGGTAGGTCCCCTGGGTTAATGGGGCGAGTGGCAGTTGCCAACTCGCTCATCCTCCTAATGCTGTGGTTCCCTGCACATGCAAACCCTTCTCCCCCACCTTTATAACATTGATCCGTGCGCTCATCCAGGGCTGGCTGTGGCCTGGATCCTACCCACCAGTCCGAGTTGAGACGCTGCATGGCCCATGGTCCAGCAGGGGCATGGGCCTGATAGGTTTTGAGCACCACGTCAACTGCATCCTGGGCACCTGGATAGAGGAAGTGGTAACCCTGGACCCCCACAACAGCACTGGTCCAAGGCAGCGAGGGCCAACTTTGCGCAGGCACTCAAAATACCCAACCCGCACCATCCTTCCAGCTTACTAATGTACCTCACTAACCACCCAAATGCAACAGGCCCGCACGGAACCCCCCAACACTTTAAGCGCCTCCTCCAAACCATCCGTCACATGGGGTGTACCATCGCTACCACTGGTACAGTGCAGGGAAGGGGACGACCCAGACCCCACTTTGCGTTATGAAAGCCAGAAGACCACCCCCACAGAGACATACTCACATCGACCCCATCCATTGCCAGAGTTGACTACCTAGATGCTTTGGATATCCCCTATGACCTATCCACACAAAAGGCAATATGAAGGATGACGCACCATCCACTCCTCCAGCTGAGGGTAAGGGCCAACACCTGGAGCTGCCTAAGAAGAACCTACAGAATGGCAGACAGCTCCCACTCACTCCACGCAACCTGCGCAGTATGCAGAGGAGAGGGCTTCTTTACACCAACTCCTAGAAACCTGCCCCCCATCCAAAGCCATATGGCAAGAAGTCGCACGCCTGCTCAAGATCTAAGTTGGCCAGAATTTCTCTATCTCAAAGAGCCTCCTTGAGATCTGACTTTTTCCCCCAATACCATCCACCTTGCGCACCCTATTGATACCCATTACAATGTGGATGATCCACACTATTGCCTTAGATGCGTTCAAGGGCACAGTCCCTACCATCCATGAGGTTGTCAAAAGGTTCCACATCCATCTACTGGAGAATTTCCAAGCCTGGCTCTATGGGCATATGAGACCAAGATACCAGAGACTCATAAACTCATGGTTCCCGCTCTGGTTCCTTCACACGGACCCCTTTCTTCACACCTGCTCTAGTGGGGCTGCCCCCTTAGAGTAGAGCACTAATCCCCCCACACCTGGCGGTCCCAGCTGGCAACAGGGGTAACCTGTGTACCCCAGGGTGCCCAATCATATCTAGTCATCGCTTTTCTTCCCTTCACCATTTCCACACACATAGGTAATGCCTGACCCTTGGTCAGCTTGTCTCGTTTAAATAAAACTAAGGTTGACATGAGAATGACAATCTCTGATTCATCCCTAATGAACGAAATTATACGTGAAAAAGTTTCTGTAATGCCTGTGGTACCTGACAAATGATCTAGAATGGGCCTAGATGGAAATATCAGGGGCTGAGATTCTCAAAATAGGCCCACGGATAGCCCGCCATCCATGGACTCCATAGGAACAAATTCCCCTTTATCACCCGCTTCCTAGCATAAATACAACCAGACAAAGGTGTTTAGAACAACTTCATCTTCTAATATATACATTAAAAACCTCAAATTTCAGAGATAAAGTTTTAAATTATTAAAATCATTTATTCAAATTTTAAGTAGAAAATCCTGTATTTAGAGTGAAAAATGGACCATTCCTCAGCCTTTGACAGAGCAGTCGCCTCTCTATATGCTCTCTCTGGTGGATAGACTGTTCTCCTCAATGTGAGCATCATCCTTACCATGTTCCAAGGATACCTCAATAGCTCATCAAGCCAACCAACAAAGGAGCTAATTACAGCAGCACTCTCATGTTTGTGGACCCTCACCTGGGCCCTCTTGCCTAACTGTTTTGTTGCAATGTGGAAGGACCCCAGCCGTCACAGTTAACCATTTAACTAAATGAGTGGAAGCCATATCTATTGCTACTTCCTCTGCTAAAACTACCACTTTGTTCCTCTATCACCAAATCATCACTCAACGTGGGTGCCCCCAAGGTCCTTATGTCAGACAATGGAACGAAATTTTACTTAACGTTTACAAGAGTTGTCAACGTTATTAATACCTCCCAACAGTATGTTGTTCCTTACCATCCATCAACTAATGGGCCACTGAGCGAGTCAATGGAACTTTAGTCTCTATCTTAAGGAAGATGGCCTCAATGGACCCATCTTGGTGGAACTTCTATTTAACTAGTGCTTTTTCTCTTACCTAAGTTATCATTAGAATATCAAGGTGTCACCCTTCAAATGTATTATGAGCGAGATCACTCAATTCCTTTAAGCGTTAAGCAATACTCAAGAGAAGTATACTAACTCTGATTTAGTTATAAGAAATCTGGCTGATGAGATAATTCACCTTTAAGCTCAAACCATGGAATTAATTGAAGTAACTACCAAAAAGGAAACTAAAAAAAGTAACCAACATAGAACTGTCTTGACTGAATATCAAATTTTAGAGATTATATTATATATTACCACTACTGACCTGGTGGATAAAATCAAGTAGTTGGGATTTAACTGGTCTGTTCCTTATCAAGTTATATTCTAAAAGAGGTCAAAATATTCAATTGTCCATGTATTATATTTAACCAAGGTAAGCTGACCAGGGGACAGACATTACCGAATATATGTGAAACTAAGAGAATAACTAAGAAATATAAAAATTGGGCACCCCAGGGTACTCAAGTTACCCCTGTTGCCAGCGGGACTGCCAGGTATGGGGGGTTGGTGCACTACTCCGAGGGGGTTTCCCCTGCTATGGAGCAGGTGTGAAGGAAAGGGTCTGTGTGGAGGAACCAGAGTGGGAACCATGATTCTATGAGCGCTTTTTGTCTTGGTCTCATATATCCATAGAGCCAGGCTTGGAAGTGCTCTAGTAAGTGGACATGGAATCTGTTAATAATCTATGAATGGTTGGGACCGTGCCCTTGAACGCATCTAATGTAATTGTGTGTATTGTCCACATTGTAATGGGTATTATTAGGGAGCGGAGGGTAGATGTGATTGGTGACTCGATCTGGAGCGCGAAGATACTCTTTGATATCGAGAATTCCTGTTCATTTTGAATCTTGAGCAGGCGTGCGATTCCTGACATATAGCTTTGGTTGGGGGGCATATTTCTAGGCGGTGATGTAGGGATCCCTCCCCTCCACATACTGCACATGTTTTGTGGAGGGAGTTGGAGCGGTCCGCCATCCTATAGGTCCTTCTCAAACAGCGCCAGGCGTTTGTTCTTATCCTTGGTTGTAGGAGTGGGTGGTTCTTCATTTTCCACATTGCTTTCTGTGTGGTTAAATCATAGGGAATGTCCAGCATATCTAGGTATTCTATCATAGCTATGCTTGGGGTTGTTGCAAGCATATCCCTCTGGGGGTGGTTTTCTGGGTTTCTTAATGTGAATTGAGGGCTGGGTCGTCCCCTTCCCTGATAGTACCCATGTTCTCTATGGTCCATCCCATATGGCGGATAGTTCAGAGGATATGTTTGAAATGAGGGGAGGTTCCATGAGGACCTGTTGCAGTAGGGTGCTTGGCAAGGTATGAAAGTAGTCTGGGTGGACTATGTGAGTTAATTAATTTGAGCGCCTGTGCAAAGTTAGTCCTTGCTGCTCTGAACAAATGTTGTTGCGGGAGGTTTGGAGCAAGGATTTCCTTTATCCAGGTACCTAGGACGTGATTGGCATGGCTCTCAAAATCTATTAGTCCCATGCCTCCGCTTGATCGTGGGCCATATAGTGTTTCCATCCGTATAGGAGGGTGAGAGCCAGGCAACAGCCAGCCCTGGATAAGCGCGCGAATTGAGGTTATAATGGTAGGTGAGAAGGCTATCACATGGGCCTGGTACCACAGTATTGGGAGGAGGAGCGAGTTAGCAACTGTAACTCGTCCTGTTAGTCCTGGGGTTCTTCCCTTGAGGGAGGCGACGCGTTTGATACCCGTTTTAACAGGTTACTTTCCATTGTCTCATTAGCATATACCCCTGATTCTAGCCAGATTCCAAGGTGTCGGACAGGAGTAGTGGTGGGAGGTGTTGCAAAGGGTAATATAATTGGGTTTTTTCTTCGAGTGTTGGTGTGAGGTTCTGATGTTGTGGCCCAATTGTTTGTGTATTTGCCTAAGAGGATGATTTCTGTCTTCCTTTTGTTGAGCGATGCATTGCTCACCTTGGAGTATTCCTCTAGAATGTGTTCCAGCTGTCGTGCATCTTCATTGTTTGCTATACCTGCTACGCAGTCATCTGCAAAGACCAGTATCTTGACTGTTGGTTGTCCTTGTGCGGTTATCCCCATGAGACGTGAGTCAGTTACTCGGAGGAGCGGGTCAAAGCTGAAATTGTATAGCAGTGGGCTGAGGGGATCCCCTTGTTTGAGCCCTCTGTGTGGTTAATCTTGTTTGTTAGGAATCCAGGGCCGCATACAGCCATGGTTGCAGATTCTGTTAGGAGCATCGCCCATTTTATAATTCTTGGTGGGAGATTGAAGGCATGTAGACATTCTTTTAGATATGGCCAGCTAACACGGTCATACGCCTTTTCCTGATCCAAGAAGACCAGGGCACCAGTTGCTTTGGATTGGCAAATGTTTGCAACAGGGTGTATGTTATTCCAGATTGAACGCCCTGGTATAAACTTAAACTGGTTGGGTGATAGGGCGTCAGATGCAATTGCGCCTAATCTAGCTGCTAGAATTTTTGTTAGAATTTTTGTGTCAGTGTTGGAGAGTGCAATTGGGCGCCAGTTGGCCAGGTCCAACTTGTCACCCTTTTTATACAAGGTTATAACGTAGGATTCATGGCCTCCTGGTAATAGGCGTGTTTCCAACAAACTCTGGTTCATTGATGCCAATAGGAGGGGGGCGATTTGTTAAAGATATTTTTTGTAAAATTTGTAGGGTATCCCATCAGGCCCTGGACATTTTCTACATGGTGCACCGCGAATTGTTTCCCAAAGCTCCTCCCATGTGATAAGGGATATTATATTGTAATTGGGCGGTGTACTTTGTATCTTGACAGTTTGAATAAATTCTTTAATTTTTTGTGGATCTGTTGGCATATCATGATATAATTTGGTGTAATAGCGGTGTACTTCCGCCTTGACCTCCTCAGGGTCAGTTGCCACGGTGCCGTTGGTCTTGCAGACCTGTGTGCACGTGCGCTGGTTTCTTCAGGAGTGGAATTGGCGGAAAAAGTATGTCAAACAGGTTTCGCCTTCCTTCATGAACTTACCTTTGTTCAATACTTTGATTCTGTGTTAGTGTTCAAAGATGAGATTGTTAAGTCGGGCTGAAATTTCTGCCCATTTGCATCCCCAATTAGGACTATAGTCAGATCTCAGAGTATTATATCCAGGTGATCTAGTTCTGCCAAGGTACGCTTGATTGTGGCTGTGTCCGCGGTGTACTTGCGTGATGCAATATGTCAGGTTTTGTTGATTAAATCTTTTTTGAAATTTTCCCATGTTCCGATGGGATCTGAAGTGAATGGGGCTGTGAATTCTGGGTTTGTAGCCTTGTTTTCAACCCAGTCAGATATCTCAGGCAATCTTATATTTTCTGGGTGAAGCTTTCTCCAAGGTGACACCTGTGTGTGGGATTAGGTTGGCGCTAACTGCACCATAACTAATTGGTGATCAGAAAAATTGATCTTTTTTGTTGTAAATTTGGACATTCTTGAGTGGTGGAATGAGGGATGAGGATGTGGTCAATAAGACTTATTGATATGAGCAGTCCCTCACATATGTTGGGTCTTGTCATATGGGGAAGGATTGGTGATTTGGGAGGAAGAGCATCCTGTAAGCCAAGAGATGCCTTCATTGTGCGATATTCAATGTGTCCAGGCGGGTATCCCCTGGGATTAGGCCATCAATCTGTATTGGGGTTATCCCAGCAGTTAAAATCACCTAACATGATGATATTTGGTGGGAGGGTGAGGGTAGAAATTTTTTCAAAATTTTTTTCTATCAGTTGCAGTGCACGGTGCATAGATACATGCTAATGAAATTATTTCATCTTGGCATGTGATTGTTGCTACCAGGACTTGATCGTGCAAGTGTGATGATGAATTTGTAGTTTTAAATTTTTTGTTGTTTTGGACTATCACCCCACAGTGAGACGTCCATACTGATTGTGATGGTGCGACCCTGGTTGACCAGGATTCTTATTCCCCTTGTAGGCAGTAGGTTTCTTGGATGGCCAAGATATCTACAAGAGGTTTTCGCAGGAATGCCAGCTAGTTGGCTTGGGACGTATGAGCCCTGGCTCCCGCGATATTTAACGTCCCTATTGACACTGAGGTGCCCGCGGCGCCTCAGGAGCAGTTGGGAGGATCCTCTGGTCCTATCCCACCGCAGCTCATTTTGGCCATGCTCCGCATCTGTACTCCAACTCTTTCACTGCCATTGTTGGTTCCCTTGATATGACCCAATGATTAAAGGGAATTGCGGTTTTTTGCATTTGCATCACCTTTTTCTGCACAGGTCTCATGTTGATTTGATGTGGGTTGTTGATTGGATTTTATATTTTTGAGGTTCAACTTTGTTGCATTGTGCACCGCATTTTCACCCAAATTGCAGTTGCATTGTTCCTCAGTATGTGCATGACTGATGACGCTTTGTGGCTCAGTCTGGTTAAAGTGAAAATTTTTGACCTGGGCATATTGTTCTGATTGGTTGGTTTGGTAATTACTGAGATATCCTCCTGAATTTGTCCATGGTTAATGTCAGATTCCGCATGTGCCGCCGCTTCAGCCGCTGCTCTCTTGTGAGCTTTTTGTGCTGCTTTACGCTGTTTACTTGTAACTGGGTCCACAATAAAGTATAGTCCATCTTCACTCCAGCGGAACGGGTGGTGGCCATCAGTCATCTTGGCAAAGTTTCTCATTATCTTCGTCCATAGCTTCTTCACAAAAATCATTTTCCATTAAGCCATCTTTTACAGGGCATGCATGTTCCTTGTGGCCCAGTGAGCCACAGTGGTTGCAAATGGGTGGTGCGCATTCTGGTGTAACTCAGAATGCAGCTGACTGGCCCCCATCTGCAAAGTGAAATTCTGCTGCGCGGGGAATTCTGGAAAATATTTCTTCCACTTCTGGGAAGGAGTTGATTACAGCGATAGCTTTGCCCGTGCACAGGTCAGGCACTAAGCGAAATCGCTGTAATTCAAGTTGTTGGATTTCTCCATAGGCCACAAGACCTTTGCGGAGCTCCTCCTCAATTACCTTACGAGGAAGGTTGGTGGGGAGCGAGTCAAAGGAGATGAACAAAGTTTTCACTTTGTTCCATCTGGTGCGCACGGTGTGCACAATTTTTTTTGCCCTCAGGGAGGGCAATTTTCCACGCAGATTTTTGCTGCGGCATCAGCTTCATCAGGTGTTTCAAAACCAATATTGATCCAGCTGTGGCCCATGTTGTTGGTTGCTATGTACACCGCGTGAGGGAAAAGTGAGGGCTGTGCCTCACATGTTTTCTCTACAGAATCGGTGGCTCATCCCCAAGGAAGAGTCTGATCCCATGTTCCACTTTTGACAAAGGTTGGTTGAATTGAATGTACATGTATTGCGCGTGCTTTACAGTAAACACCATAAACCCAGATGGTGTCTGAGTTTGCAATTTCTTTGCAGATTGGGTTCCTGGTCCCCCTCCAGGGCGTTTCTTGCCCTTAGTTGCACCGTTAAGTGCACCGCTTGCTGCGACACTCAACCATGTTGTTTATTTTTGTTATTAAAGTCGCCCATCTTTCCTGTGTGTGATTATCCAAATTTGCTGTTTGAATCGAATCATAGTAACTAAAGTGATTGTTATGAGAAAGAAAAACTTCAATTGTCCATGTAGATATGGGTATAGTTGTAAATAGTATCCACCCTAAAATGTTGGGAATTCATTTTCCTCTACAATCAAATCTTGAGGGGAAATGTCAGAATTTTTCTGAATTCTTCCATTCCCAGAACTTTAAACCCAATTATTCTACCAATTATTAGATTGGATGGGGAACTCAATGAATCTAATCTGATAAAGTTTAACAAAAATGATTATATAAATACTAATCAGGTGTTATCATAAGATTTGATTGTTCAGGGATTGAAAAGATTAGCTAAACCCCAAACAACTTCATAAACTATAAATATTCAATTTTGTAATAATAAAAGATATGTCTATTTACAAGTTTATTTTTACTATTCTTCTTATTTCTTGGTGATTTCATAAAGTAACTTCAAGATTTACTAGTTAAATTCAGAAGTGTAATTCAAAACTTCAAAACTATTTCTCTTTAAAGAACGGAAAAATGCCAAGGGTCCAAATGGCATTTATTACAAAAGGATTAGCGTTGAATGGCAAAACTAAAATAATCAACTTTAAGCTGTATGTTGTTAAAACTTGGGGGCTTTGTTGATTGTTCAAGACCAATAACCCTTAATTAATTAATTAATTGCACAACTATAGTTTTTTGCGTGATTTGCGTTGTCTGATAATAGATGATAGTGGATTGATAATAGTATGAAGGCTACTCCATAGTTAAATAGATGACCAATGCTGGTCCAACGCTCAACCTGTATTTCTCCTCAAAGTACTCTTGATGTCCCCAGTAGGGACTTATAACCTTATCCGCCTAAAGGATCTATGCTCAGATCCCTAAGTTTATGGCCTTTCCTCTGGTCTCATGAAGTCTATAGTACTTCCTTGCTAAGTTCACCTTCTCTTCTAAATATTCTCAATCCTTGTTAGTTATCCTGCAAAAGATTCCCCAATTAAAAAATAAAAGCAATAATTTCCTGAAGATGAATAAACCTAAAACCAATACTAAATTGTGCTATATTAGACTCTTTTATTAAAGTAATTATCAGGGGAATTTATAGAAAAAATCAGTAGCCAAACCTCAGTTGACTCTAAGCCATGAAAAAGCAGCCAATACATTGAACTTCCCTTTGTCATCTCACTAGTGAGAGTATTCTCCATCTGGTTAGGATTCTTTTGTTGGACTTCCACAAGAGCTAAAACTGAAAGAGTCAGAAAACATGTCCCTAACGTTTTCAACTTGATAACAGCAAACCAACCATATTTGGCAAGTGACATGATTAGGTAAAGGGACTTGTTACCCATTATGGCAGGTCACAAACAAACTAATTGATTTTCTAGTTGCAGGAAGCATCACTTGCCTCACAACTAACTCATTAAATTCACAATTGGTTGGTGATGAAACCTGAATGATTCCAATTGGTACACCTGATAGTTAATTAACTATCAGATGCCCCCATTTCACTGGCAACTCTTTCCAACAAGATCGTAATCATTAACCTGGATCAACCCCTGATGGATATGAACTAGGCAAATTATTTTTAAAATTCCCAGAACATATTAACCCAAAATTGAGGTTAACTAATGTCCAATTCACATCTCCTTAGGAAATTATCCCCTAGTGATCCATGGTAATCTAGATGTCTGGAAAGATGGGAAAAAACCCAACAAAACCCAAAGATTGCCTAGATTTCCAGCGAGAATAGGATCAGGACAGGAGAATACTACCCCAGACCCAGGTCAAATATTCTTGGTTATAGTAATTTACAGTCAATCTACACTCACCACTGCTCAGGACATCTAATGGCATGTTGTTCTCTTCCTCTTTCTCCTCGCTACCACCTCATCAGAGCATGGTCCCCACAACACTCTGTCATGCTGGGCTGATTGATTTACTTGTGATGATACTAATACTGGGTTCTAGTTTCCCCCCAGTAAGGGCATATGCCCATTCTCATATTCAGGATTCTTGGTCTGACATACTCAATTCCCAATCTTCCTCTCATTCTCAACAGGAGATTGCTGCCATCACAGTTCACATTTGAGGCACAATTAAGAATGCTCAATTATAATCACTCTTGTTATATTTTTCATGATAACTTCTTTATCTCATATCATTCTTGATCCTTCTCTGAAGAGGTTATCTCATTAATTTTGAGATTCATTTTCCCAAAATTTGAGCTTAATTTATACTGACGTGCATATTTTTGACTATTATAGAAAGTCTGTCTCCCATCTTCTCATCTTAATCTTATGTCAAATTTAAAATCTCATTATCAGCAACTTCTTAACATTATGTTTAATAAAGATGTTTGGCTCTTCCAACTGATATGTCAATCTGCATGACGAAATCTCTTCTATAGTCTCCCTAGGATTCATATTCCCAGTCAAGTGCCCATAGCCAGTACTTCCACAGAGCTACCAGAAATGGTATCCAATCCCAATAAAACATATTAGCGATTGTCTTGAATGACTCATGGCCAATCCTTCCTCTGTCATCAATTCCCAAATTAGATTTTGATACTCTATTGGATTCAGCTCCCTACTCAGATACTCCTACAATTATTGCCAAAGCTCCTGAAGCAATGCCCTCAGCTATTGATTGATCATTCCTCATTGGATTTTTCTTTGCTTCCAGAACTACTTTTCTGATTTAGCCAATTTTATAAACCAGCTGCTTTGTCAACAAAACTAGCCATTGAAAACTTCGAACATTTTGAACTCCCCTACACAGAATTGAGGACCCAAGTAAACAAGGCTCTGTCCACAGCTTAGAACTCCTCTGATTCAAAAACATCATAGATCAAGATGCTGCAGCCTATACCCTTTTTTCCCAGCTAAGTTCTTTGAAGTCAACTACAAATTTTCCAGCCTCTCCCAAATTCCATCACTCATTCTGCTTTTGCATCCAAGAAGCTCATTGTCATCATCTATAGGATACCATCCGCTCCCTGCATGACTATCTCTTTTCTGGAACATCCCATGGGTACCTTCCCTGATGGCTTTGATCAGGGGCATGATTCAGCAACCCCTGCCTAGTATCCCTTAAACAACGCTGGCTCATGTGTTCAATGTTCTTGACAAAGCCCATTGGCAAGCACTTAAGACCAATCTTCCAGCTCCAGTGCCATATTGGGACTACTTAGGTTATTCTTTGACTGCCTGTTGCAAATCTGTTATGACTGGATGATAAGCCCTAATTTTGTATGACAGAATGGATGGGATCCACCAAGTTCTATATGAGTTATGAATAATTGAACACCTTAAAATAAGGCGATATTGAGTTGTTGGGAAATCGCCTCAAATTAGGCGATTGTAAAATTAACAAAACGAAAAATTGACAGAACTAATGAGATATGGAGAATTTATTTACTAAGCCATGAAAGCGGTATCATCCAAAGTCACTATGATATAAGTGAGATGAGATGATTGAGGAGGGTAGGTTGTTAATAGTTTAGAGTGAGCGGAACAGCAAGAATCCGCTGTATTTATATATTAACTAAAAAGAGTATAATGGGAGCAAGTGCTCCATAATTTATTAAATAAGTTTATTCTGTTGTTTCAAGGGCAAAAATCATCATATCGTTGGTTCTATTACTCATTGGGTCAAATCCTGTGCAAAATCCATTATGGCGTATCTCAACGATTCTGCCAAATTTTATAACAGTGGTGCTCATTACAGGGGGCCCATTGATAAATCACATAAACTGATTAAATTTCTCAGTCACTAAACATGTCATATTGGGCTTGCTTTGACAAGGAATTATCTCAAGAAACTGCAACTGTTTTATACAGAACTCAAGCTTGCCCTGGACGCTGTGCTTAAATGGAAGATGAAGTTTCTGCAAGAAGGTTGTATTAATAAGCTGCCTCTGTTTGATTGTAATAGGAATATCCATGGATTCTTTAAACTATTTGAGTTTGCAGTAAAGGGAGCTTCAGATCAGCGTAAAGCCAAGTTTATTAATGTCCACCCTGGATGTTGGAAGCGCTGACCAAGTTACTTGCTATCTTCCCAACAGTTCCGTTACATATCAAAAAGTGAAGGATACTGTGCTGTGGTTTTTTGAAGGGAAAAAAATGGCGCAGCAGAAGGCTGAGTTCCTAACCATTGGGTTTTAACATGATGAGATACTCACTGCATTTACTGATCGTTTTTCATCAGAAGCTCATGTGTTAATTGGCACAGGAATTTTAACTGAATGTGACATAAGCATAGTGCTGACCTCCGCTGTGAAACCATACTGTGAGCTTTTTAATGCCATGGCTCCATATTTAGAGATTGATGTACCTTTGAATAAACATGTTCAAATTCTACGCCGTCTATCCGCTACCTTCCCTCCACCCAATATAAGTGGAAACCTTATGCCTCCGCTGCTAGCCTTGTTTATTCGGAGGAATTATCCCTCCCTTATCAGCGTATGGTTGGCATCCCCTGGCCTCATTGTTATTACAAGCCTCGCTTCCAACCAAGTTGCCAGCAGCAGTTCACCTATTGGGAGGGTCCTGGTTACACTGTTCAATAACAGCCCAACTTTTGGGGTGGCCCATTTTACAACAATCAAGGATGCAGGTCTTATGGGGTCAATTGCTTTTTGTGCAGTCGCTCTGGGCACCTGGATAGGAGTTGTCATTATCGTCAGGTCCAGTATCTACCGTAAAAGCAGTATAATCAGGTAAAAATAGAGCAAATTGTAGATGGGACTCTCTACCCTCGCTATTCTGACTCAAAACGTCCCACCTGAACCTATTTCTGTACAATCAGTGGAAGTTTCTCAGTATAATGACGCCTTTCTATAACAGCATCCAGTTGGCGGGGTAAATGTGCTGACACGAATGCAATTCATGGAAATGGTGGAAGCAGGCTCCAAGGAGCAACCAAAGCCTTATGCTTGTCAATTGTTTGATTACCTTTCTACAGATGAACCAGATCCATTAGCTGATGCGCTTCTCTTAAAAGGGGTAAACGTGGCCCTCCTGTGGATGCTATTGTAAAAAAATACCCTAAAGTGGGGAAGAGTATTATGAGCGTCCTTGGAAAAAAAGATCCGTTAAATTTCCATGTTTTAAAACAATCAATTCATATTACTCTGAGTGTACTTACTGTGACACTGTTGTAGAAAAAATATGAGTTCGTGCGATAATTGATACAGGTGCCCCAATCATCATAGTGCCCACAAAGTTGGTGTCCAAGTTGGCATTAAAGCCTGACGTGGATCATCATATGGTGTATGGGACTGCAGTCGCGGAAAGCACAATCTCTGAAGAAGCATACAACGCGTTACCCTTGTGGTTTGGGTCAATTGTCATGTAGCTCCAGCTATAGTTCTACCAAACAAAAACTATGACCTGTTAATTGGAACCGCTTTTATGCGCCACTTTAGGGCTGTTGTTGATACGACAGCAGAGACATATGAAATTCTGGGGCAGCAGATCCCAATCTACTTCACTTCTAGCAGAATGCCAAACAATCCAGTAAGCATGAGTTACATTAACCTTGCATATGGTGATGGGGTAGTTTCAGTTTGCTATAATTTACTAAAAAGCAAGACCCAGGCCCTTCCTCACCAAATTTATGAATATCAAAGGCTACCACTTAGAGCTGCTGCCCTATATCTAATCCCTCTGGGCACCAACTAATCATAAGCATTGAGTTAGAGGTGGAAGTGCCTGCTGGGCTATATGAGGAGGTCATTGAGCCCTATCAGCAATCACAGCTTGAGCTCCACATGGCCCCAGGCATTCTACTTCCAGGGCATGGGGAGATCAAGGTCCTGGTAGCAAAACTTCAGGGTAAATAATGCAAATCTTCTAACACCAAATAGTTGCATATTTACATTTCATCCATGTTGAAGGAGTCCTCTCAGGTTCAAGAGTTCAGTTCATTGGATGAACTTGGTCTGCCCATTGAATCACAGCTTTGTGTATCAGGCGGTTAATCCACGTGAAAAGTTAATGGGGTTAACAGAAGACCTGAAAGATCAAGCGGAAGCCCTATTTCAAAAATACAAAGAGATCTTTGCTGTCAATGATCATGATTTAGGGTGCGCACAAGGAGTGATCCATCGAGTGGACACTGGGGATCATCCTTCATCAGATCTCAGCCACTCCGCCAACCTAGAGCAGCGGAAGAAGTTGTCATAGCAGAAATCAATAAACTGTTGGAGAAAGGAATTCTTGAACCATTAAAGAGCTCATTGGCTTCCCCTGTCCTAATTGTTAAAAAGAAGGATGGTATCAGCAGGGTAGTAATAGACTACCGCAAGCTCAACAGCATTATGAAAAAGGACTCATACCCTTTGCCACGAATTAATGATGCGTTGGAACGTTTGGGGGGAGCTCGTTACTTCTCCCAATGGATTTATTATCAGGCTATTGGCAGATTGAGTTACCCGCAGCAGGACAAGAAAATGCGCCATTATCGCGTCAAAAGGGCTTTTCCAACTGAAACATATGCCACAAGGGCTGTGTAATGCCACGGCTAGTTTCCAGCGGGTTTTGGACACCATCCTTGGCAAATTTTAGGCTGTCATGCATTCTTATATACCTTGACAATATTAAAGTTTTCTCCCGCACGTTTTCTGAGCACCTTAATCATTTGGAAGAGGCATTTCGCCGGTTTTCTGAGGCCAGCATCAAAATAAACCCCTTGGAAATGCCACTTTTTTCAATGATCAGCTAGAGTACCTCAGGTTTGTAGTTGATAAACCGGGCTGAGGCCCCAACCAGCTAAGGTGAAGGTTATTTGGAAAATGACTAAACCAAGCAGTAAGCGAGATATACAAGTATTTTTAGGAATGGTTGGCTACTATCGCCGCTTCATACCCAATTTCAGTTGTATTGGAGGTCCGCTGTTTGAACTACTAAAGAAGGACGCCACGTTTGAATGAACGGAACACTGTCAATGCTCCTTTGATACTCTTTGAACATCGTTGATTAATGCGCAAGTGCTACGCTACCCAAATTTTAAAATGAAATTTAATGTACAGATGGATGCATCTCTTTCCGCTGTGGGGGAAGTTCTGTATCAAAAAGATGATGAGGGGGCGGAGCACCCAGTGGTGTAATGCAGCCAAAGCCTGAACAGCCATGAACATAATTATACTGTGACTGAGTAGGAGAATTTCTAGTGATATATGCTTACAAGCAATTCAGAGTATATTTTCATGGTGTAAAGTTTAAAGTTGTAACGAATCAAACCTCTTTACGCTAGCTGCAGAACCTTAAGGAGCCTGAGGGCCGTATAGCACGATGGGCTTAAAACTACAGGTTTACAACTTCGAATTCTTCACCAACCAGGAGCAAAACACAAGAATGCTGATTGCTTGTCAAGGCTACCAACTACTGCAGTTATGGTGGATCTGAGCGATATTATGTATGACAAGATGCTCAGTGGAGAGTACAATGATGAGCCGCCCCAAGTCATCAAGGCGTTGAATGAAATGCGAGCCAATACTTTCCAGTGGAATGGTGAGTTGTACAAGTGGATTAGCAACTCAACAGTAAACTTTCTGCGACCCTCAACGCGGACTAACATTATCATGAGCGCACATAGGGCAGTTGGGCATGGTGGCATGCGCAAAACGTTAAAATTATTGTGGCAACAGTATTACTGAGAAAGCATGAACATTGATGTGCTTGATATATTCTCCTCCTGTCACCAGTGCCAAGTGAAAGAGCTGTTCCACCAGAAGAACTCATACTGGTTAGTGAAGCTGCACTTTGCCTGGCATACAGTTTCCCTTGATGTCATCAGCCCTCTGCCAATGGGAGCTAACTGGTCCAAGTAAATCCTGTGGCGATTGACCACTTGACCAGGTGGGTTGAGGCGCGGGCCTTTTGGGATCTGGGGGCAGTTACTGTGGCTAATTTTTAATGGAATGAATCATTCAGCGTCATGGCTGCCCGCAGTTTATCCTTACTGACAATGGCACTAATTTTCCTCTTACATACTTCCCAAGCTCAACAAAATGATGGCCATCTTCAAGGTTCTAACAACCCCAAATCACCATAAGTCCAATAGATTGGTTGAACAGGTTAATGGGACCCTGGTGAACATACTACAGAAGTTGATTATGGATAGTCCCTCTGATAGGAGTATCCTCCTTTCTACTGTGGTGTTTGCCTACAACATTAGTTACCATTCTGACATGAGGAAAAGCCCATTTCAATTGCTTTACATATGGCACCCCACTCTGCCTGCGCTCCTATATGCTTGTGTAGAGGACACCAGCAGAATGGATCTGCACTGCTATTTGACCACCCTGTCATGGATGGGGTTCCCAAGGCCCAGCCCGTCACTAGCCCTACACCAATCACCCTCATATGTAGCTGTACCAACTCCGATTGGTCCTGTACAAATGGACAGCCTTTCCGGGCACACCATGCTGAGGTGCGGTGCACCAGCCTCTGTTGCCTCGGACCTCCAGGCAGAGGTGCTACCCATGACCTCTAAACGCCTTGGGGTCAAAGGCTGAGGTGCGGCCAACTGGCCTCTGTCGCCTTGGGCCACTCTAGCTCCACACTAGCCAGGGAAGGACCACTCCAAAAGAAACCCAGCGCATCCACCCCCTTCCTTTCCTCCTGATGCACCGCCATCTGCTCCCCAGAAATCACTATAAATAAATAAATTTAAATAAAACAAGTTTCAGCAAAAAGAAGCCTTTAATGGAATTGGACTTGAAGTTGGAATAGAATTCCAAAGTGAGGTCCATTGGGGCTGACCTCGCTTTGAAATACTTCCAAAAAAGGTAAATGAATTGTGTGTCATAAGGGGCGCAAAAGCCTCCAGAATTGGTGGCATCCAGCAACTTGGTGGCGAGATGGGGGAGCCTCAGAATGACAAACAATAAAATGATTTATTTAAATTATTCTGCTATTGACCCAAATAGGAAAATTTTACTCAGAATATCAGAATTGCAACTATTAAAATACACAAATCCCATAATTCCCAACTTATGGGATTCATGTATGATTGTTGATTGTTACAATACCCTTTCCTAAAAATGGAAATATTAGTGGACTCAGACCTGAACCAGCAAGGCAGGCGTGCAGTGACCAATGACTTTTTTGACAGAAGACCTTTTTTGCGAGCAGCTTGGGGTTTTGACTAAAAATCCAGACCCCCCAGATCAAATCAACGGGTTCTCTGGAAGTCTCTTGGTGGGCACAAGAGGCCATCAATCGCCAGCAGTCCAGCCCACCCCTCAAGCTCCCCATCCCCTTCATTGGAAGGCCCTGCAAACCAACAAAAGGTACCAAAGGCATGTGGTGATGCTTGGGACATTGATTGCAGCCATCTTGCGGACTGCCTGGTACCACAGCCCGCCAAGGTAAGGTGACTTTGGAATAATGTCACAGATGGGGCTTCCTAGACCCAGCCTGTTACCAGCTCTACACCACTCGCCCCCATATGTGGCTGTACCTACTCCAATTGCTCCTGTCCACCTGGACGGTCTCGCCAGGCACACCATGCTGAGTGCAGTGCACCAGCCTCTGTCACCTTGACCTCTGGGAAGAGGTGCCCCCCACAACCTCTAAACGCCTTGGGGTCAATGAACCAAGGTGTGGCCAACTGGCCTCTGTTGCCTCGGGTCACTCTGGCTCTGCACTATCCAAAGCAGGACCACTTAAAAGGAAACCTGGCATATCCACACCCTTCCTTTCCTCCTGATGCACTGCTATCTGCTCCCCAGAACTCGCTTCAAATAAATAAATTTAAATAAAATAAGTTTCAGCAAAAAGAAGCCTTTAATGGAAGTGGACTCGAAGTTGGAATAGAATTCCAAAGTGAGGTCCATTGGGGCTGACCTCGCTTTGAAATACTTCCAAAAAAGGTAAATGAATTGTGTGTCATAAGGGGCACAAAAGCCTCCAGAATTGGTGGCATCCAGCAACTTGGCGGCGAAATGGGGGAGCCTCAAAATGACAAACAATAAAATGACTTATTTAAATTATTCTGCTATTGATTCAAATAGGAAAATTTTATTCAGAATAGCGGAATTTCATATATCAACATACACAAATCCCATAATTTCCAACTTAAGGGAATCATGTACAATTGTCAATTGTTACACACCCTAACAAATACACTTATTAAATTACAAATCAAAGCATACTAAATCATCTTAGTCAAGAAAATCAAATCCAGGTTGCTGATCAGGTATGGCGAAGTGGCCTAGCACACTTCAAAGATTGAGACATGGTCCTATTACATGATCGATATAGGGTTTGGGTAAAAAAACAAAATAGCCAGTATCTGGATTGGGCCATTCAAAGTTATTGAGAAGACCGGTGTGGATGCATATACTATCAAGGACCCTGCTAGCAGTCAGATCATCAATCAAGTGCATGCAAAGTTCCTCTGGGCATATAAGCAATAGGAGCCTTATCATCCAGTAAAAGGGGGGTAATGTTGCGATTCTGATATGACTGGACAATAAGCCCTAAGTCATTATGACGGAATGGATGAAATCTGCCAATTTTGATATGAGTTATGATTATTTGAGCGCCTTGAAATGAGGCGATATTGGGCTGTTGGGAAATCGCCTCAAATTAGGCGATTGTGAAATTAACAAATGAATAATTGATGGAACCAATGAGATACAGCGAATTGAATTACTAAGCCATGAAAGCAATATCATCTGAAGTCACTACAATATAATTGAGATGAGATGATTGAGGAGGGTAGGTTGTTAATAGTTTAGAGTGAGCAGAACAACGAGGATCCGCTGTAGTTATTATATTAAATAAAAAGAGTTAGTGGGAGCAAGTGCTCCATAATTATTAAATAAGTATAATCTGTTGTTTCAAGGGCAACAATAATCATATTGTTGGTCCTATTGCTCAGTGGGTCAAACCCTGTGCAAAATCCATTGTGGCTTATCTCAAAGATTCCGCCAAATTTTATAACATTGCCTCTCCCTGTTCTGTTGCTTCCTTCTATGACCTGGGGTATAGCATTTTGTAAGTACTGAGATTTTCATCTCCCTTCCCCTTGATGCGTTCTTGCAGGGATCAGCCTCCTCTCAACAAACTTGGCTTTAAGTAGGTCTAGCCCTTGCAAGCGTCTGATCTCACATAGATTTTGACGGTTTGTTCACTCCTACTATGATACATCCTCCCTTCCTCAAAGGCAACGTAGGCGGAATAGTCCCCAAGTTAAGGATACCAAATAATAAAAATTATAAAAATATACCTTTTTTCTGTGAGTTTATTATTTCCTGCTATATTTTTACCAACCTTTAAGTAATTTTTTCTTTTTTATATGGGACATGACCTTAAATTGGTTCAGCGGTCCATTTATTTAATTATTATCCCAAACAGGTTAAAGGTATACCTTGACCTACCAGTTTTCTATAGTTCAGAGGACTTATTTTGTATGACTTAACTATCTAATTTAGTTTGGCAGTCCCTTTTTAGGACTTGACAAAGTTATCAGGACATAACCATCACAATTATTCAGCGGTCCTTCAAAAATACTCTTTAATTTTTTTCTTTAATTTCTGCCTTAAATATCTAGCATGGACTAGATTCATAATCCTTCCATCCAAGAGGTTCTTGATAGAATAAACATCCATTGTCATCTTGGCAATAATCTCAAACGGGCCCAACCACAACAAATTTAGCTTGTTTCTTTTTCTAAAATAATGTGTATCACAATATACAACTTTTTTGCGTACTTGGTATTCTGATAAGGCTAGTCAGTTCTTATTATCCGTTGTTTTTGTCTTGATTCTCTTCTTCAAGGTCATATCAAATGATTGCAATTGTATCTCAATCAGTATATTTGACAATTGGATCAGGTATTGCTTGGCACTCATCCCCAATACTAGTTCATCCACTGAATAAAAATTGGTGGTAACGTGGCTTTTCTTCCATGTAGTAACTTGAATGACGTTTTCCTGTTGCCGTATGATGACTTATATTATATGCAAACATCAACAAACTGAGGTACATCCCCCATGCAGAAGTTCTCCCTGTGACCAGCTTCCTCAACGTCGTGGCCAGCGTTCCATTGACACATTCTACCAGTCCTTTCATCTCCAGATGGTAAGGTACTGACATGACTCCTCAGATCTCCATTATCTCATTCAATTTTGGGATAACGTGAGACATGAAATTCGTTCCATTGTCACTCAACAGAACTTGTAGGAATCCATGTCAGCATACTATTTGATTCAGGATAAACCTTGAAGTGCTTGTCAAATCCACTTTTTCCAGGGCCTTTGTTTTGACCTATCTAGTCAGATGGTTAATCGCAACTATGATGTATTTGGCACCTCTGTACTGATGGTTAATGGTGCCATCACGTTGGTAAAAACCATATGCCAAGCAAACACAGGGTGGACTAGTCAATATTTAGTCATGTTCTTGTGATGCTTGTGAAACTGAAACTCCACACATAAAGCCAAATCCACTACATCATAGTTCAAAGATTCCCAGTAATAGTACTGTTTAATGTGGTTTGTGTTCTTCCTCAGCACACATGCCCAACAACCTTATGTGAGGCTTTATCATTATTGCTTGTTCTGACAGTCTTGGGAATAGTAATCATTTTCCATCAATTGTCTTAAAAACTTGTCCATCCATAGTTACAGAGTTTACAACACTTTTCAAAGTGCACCTTGGATTTCTTGGGGCTCGTTTTTGGATTTCTTTAACCAATCTCTGAAATAGCTCATACTCTTGTTGGTATACCACTTGGAACATTGGTAATCTTAAGCCATCCACATTCTGATGTGAAACTCCTTGCATGGTGGACTATCTCATAACTGTAATCCTGTAGCTCCAATGCCCATCGGACCAGTCATCCTTCTGTTTATCTCAAATTATGCAGCCAACACATCAAGGAGTGGTCTGTCACCACTTTAAAATGTGTTTCATAAATATACACCTGGACTGTTTAAATGTTTAAGTTACTACAAGGCATTCACGCTCAGTAACATTGTCTTTCTTTTGGCTGCTTATAGTGTCTGAATCACATATACTACTGGATGTCTGTCCCCAAGTTCATCTACTTAGCTCAGGATGGCGCCAATTACCGTTAAAAAAGCATCAGTCTGTATTATAAATTCTCAATAAAAAATCAGATATTTTAATATTGTAAAATCTATCAGATACTGGCGGAATAATTGAAAAAACTATGGGCCTCTTCATTCCAAATGAATCTTTTTTGGAATCCTTTATCAAATGAAAGAGGGTTCGGTAATTCTCAAAAATCCTGTATGAATCATTGGTAGTATCTGACCATTTCAAGGAACACTTATATCCCAGACACTGCTTGGGATGATCATTTGCTCTATGGCCTCAATGTCTGGGCTTGCAGCTGCAGTACACTAATGTTGATAATGAATCCCAGGTATTCCAACTCTTTCTTGAAGAAGTGACACTTCCTCAGCTTGATCTTCAGGTTAGCAATAGAAAATCTCTTGAAGACTTCTTCCAAGTGGTGTAAATAGTTAGTAAATGTCAAAATAAACACATTTATATCGTCCAAGTACACCAGGATGCATGACAACGCAGGTCGTTTGAAATGGCGTCCATGGCCCTCTGGAACGTTGCAGGCGCATTACATAGACCTTGGGGCATCCTCATTGGTTGACACAACCCCTGCACGGTGATGATTGCGCATTTCTCCTGATCTTCCGTTGCAAATCAATTTGCCAATATACAGATATTAGATTCATTATGGAGAAATACTATGCTTTACCCAATTAACCTCATGTATCATTGATTTGCAGTAGTGAATACAAATCCTTATTCATTATCTTATTCAGCTTCTGATAATTGATCACCACCTGATTAGAGTCATCCTTCTTCTTCACAATCAGAAAAGGGCTTGCACAAGGATTTGACAACAGAACTAGAAGCCCATGCTTCATTAGTTTGATGATCTCTTATTCACTACTGATTCAGCCAATTTCAACTGTCAAATTGGTCTCATCCTTATCAGCAAATTTTCCCCTATGTCAACTTTGTGGATGACACTTCTTGCACATCCAAAATTGTGGTCGTCCTAAAGAATTTTTTCCCAATACTTGTTAGTAAATTAAGCACCGCTTCCTGCTGTCTGTTCGTCAGATCAGTGAGTTGCTCTTGAAAAACCAATAGATTGATGCTCTTGGCAACCCATGCTGATAAAACATCTCAGTAAAGGTCCCAAATTCATGGACCAATAAAATTAATATAAATTTCTCTTTTTGTTTTTTGTATCTATATATTTGTTAAGTTTACCTTTTTTTAGTACTAGATGGTCCCACGTTATGTTTACCTTTTGCAGTGGGACTTAATATACATTTAGACTTAGAGGTCCTTCTTTTCTCCTTCTTGCAAACTGGTTCTGAGGTATACATTGACCTACCAGTTTTCATGGTTAAAATATTATAATAAGACGTAACCATCTAATTTAGTTCAGCAGTCCTCTTTTAGGGCTTAAAGAAAAATCAGGACAGAACCATATAATGGTTCAGCAGTCCTTTGGGAACATTGCAATTAGAGATTTTTTTGGATCCAATACTTTCAGTTATTTAGTATTGATCTTCTTCACTTTATGACCAGCAGCGCTGTTTCTTCATGTCTAGGAAACACTTGCCAACTTTGGCAATACCCATAAATGTTTCCAATTAATGTACCTTTAATCCCAACTTTTCATTCTTTCAACTGGTCTCAATTTCATTTCAAATTTCAGCAACTGATACTTGAGTCTTTGTATCTCAAATAAAATTGTGTATTCCTAATTAATTGGCAGTTTACATTCAATTTTTCTTATTGTTTTTGTTTTAGAAACAATTTTTGGCATTCGTTACCATCCAAAACATTAGAAGTAAATCCAATAGTGGATCCAGAAACAATCCCCTAATTATGAGGATTGATATAGTAACGATAACTTCACTCATTTTCGCCTTGAATTGATGATCCTCGTCTCTAACATTTTTTGCTTTAATTATTGAATAATATTGGGTCAACCAATTCCTTCCACTATCTTGGATCAATATTTCCTATTTTGACCACGTTCTCTTCATGGGTATTGCAATCCAATAAGTTAAATTGCTTGATTTCCATATCAATCTAAGCCAATATCTCATATAGTGTCTCATCATAACACCTCGCTCCTTGGGATTATTTAAAGTGGAACCAATTTCAACCCAAGTTGGCCCTGTTGATAATCTTCATCTTAAGTAAATGTCTGGTGGAACAGGTCAACTTTCAGCACTAGACAGTTTTATATCTAAGCTGTAAGTTTTTTCCCAACTCTTGAGTATCTTCTTTTTTTAGTACTAGATGGTCCCACTCTTGAGTATCTTCATTGGAGTCATTCGCCATATAGGGGTCACGTTCACATTTCTTATTCCTCAGTTCTTTAATCTGCTTAATAGTTGCTTCACATCTGAGCTGAGTGAAAGCAATTTAAAGTGATGTACTTCATGTTCTGACTTTAAGAATAAAACTTCTCAGACTAAATCTCCTTCTTTCTTCTCAAATGACGTTACTTTCCCTAGTAACTTATCACCAAAATTTGAAACATCTTCTAGTCATTCCTTATATGACATTTTGATTGGCATATCCTACTCAACTACCCCTTATAGTAAGCATCAGCAGTTAATATTTAGGGGATTTGTTGATTGTTCAATACTGATAACCCCTAATTGAATAACTGCACAGCTTTTATTTTTGCATGATTTGCGTTGTCTGATAATAGATTATAGTGGATTGATAATAGTATGAAAAATGTTATCCCATAATTAAATAGATAACTAATTCTGATCAAACGTTAAACCTGTATTTCTCCTCAAAACACTTTTGATGTCTTCAGTAAGGACTTATAACCATATTCGCCTAACTTGGTCCATGCTCTCACTAAGTTATGGCATTTCCTCTGGTCTTGCGGAGTCTATAGAATTTCCTGTCTAAGTTCAGCTTCTCTTCTAAGGATCCTTAATCCTTACTCTTTATCCTGAAAAAGAGTTCCCAATTAAAGCACACAAGCAATATTTTCCTGAAGATGATTAGAAGTAAAAACAATACTGAATTATTCTAGCTAGACTCATTTATTAAAGTGAATTATCATGGAAATTTATAGAGGGAAATCAGTGCCCAACCTTAGTTGGTGCCTCAGCCATGAAACGTCAGCCATTGCTATTAAATTTTCCTTTGTCATATCACCAGCGATGGTCTTCTCCATCTTGTTAGGATTCCTTCATTGGATATCCTCGAGATTAAATAGAGAGAGTCAGAAAATGTTTCCTAATGTTTTCCACTCAATCCCACTAAACCAACCATATTTGGCAAGTGACATGCTTAGGCAATGAGGCTTGTTACCCATTATGGCAGGTTTCAAACCAACTGATTGATTTGCTAGTTGCAGGCAGCATCACTTGCCTCACAACTTGCTCCTTAATTTTTCAATAGGTTAGTGATGAAACCCAACTAATCTCTCTTGATACACCTGATAAATAATCATCAATCATCATATGCCATTTCATCCGTAACTCTGCCTGACAGATCTTAAGCATTACCCAGATTGATCCCTGATGGATTTAAACCTGAAAAATTACCTGAAATCCCTCAAACAATATTAACTTGAAAGCTAGGTCAAATAATATCCAATTCACTCGCCATAGGGATTTATCTCCTAGCGATCCATGGTAATCTAGATGGCTGGAAAGGTGGGGAAAAATCCTAGCAGATGCTAAAGATGAATGGTTGTTGAATTGATTTAACTAAAGAAAACAAGCTCAAAATGGGACCAAAAGATGAACAGATAATTGAAATGGCAAAAAAACCCAAAATAACCTTATTTAGTACATGAAAAAAGGTTGCCAATAAAAGTTGATTGAAGATTGGATCAAATCCTCAACCTTGTAATGATGGCCCTGCGAGTAAAGCAAAAACCTGATCCAGGGAAGGATAAACTATATTAAAAATTCTGAAGTGAGCTTTGGAATTCGCAATCTTGACCTTTTAGGGTTGCCCTTTAGTGGGCCCACATGAACCATACTCAAGGCGCATATGAGCCTAAAGAATGGCTCAAGTGAGGCACAACTCAGCGCCAAAACCAAATTATAACCATGAAATCTTTTAAACTATTCAACTTGGAAATTGGAAAATCTTAACCCAAGTCAAAATGTACCAATAAGGTTTAATCTTAATTGTTACACCCGCAGCCTTAATGCTGATATGAAGCTTGCCAATCATGAGCAAAATGAGAAGTTTAAATCTTAGGATCTCCACTTTTTTAAATTTAATCTGGTCAAAGAAAACAGTCAAAAAAATTTTAATGAAAGGATTTTTCATAGAACCAACTGCCTACATTATGCAAGACTAAAACAAATCTCATACTTACTAAGCCAACATCTAACCCAAATACCTAGGCTTATCCACCCATCCCAACTCTGGTAGTTTGGGACCCTACCAAAACTAACTATACTTGGAAAATAATTGTCATCCCCAGTCAAGGCTTGAAGAGCTCTTTTGGGTTCTAAATACTATAGGTGAAGCATCAAGTTTTAGGGTTATGATTAATTTATTAGTTTAATTGACTTCAAGATATCTATTATGCTAATGACGTCTTTTTTGTATTTGATACTTTATCAGGATTAAGGACTAAAATTATTGTTATAAAAAATATTTAATGCTTTATTGAGCCTAAGGCCTGAAATCATAAATATCAATTTAGCATTGGGAAATTTCCCATAATAACTCTGAGTTCACAATACAAAGAATTCTGAATAAATCATTATTTTAGTGCTACACTGGTCAATATGTTATGGAAGAATGGTTGAAGCAACGTAAAAATATCTTGTTTTTAAGCCTGAGGTTGTATTTATAGTTTTCTTCCTCTAAATACCCCGTTAGCTTCCTTATGTCACCTATTATGATTTACTCTTTATTAGCTTCCAAAATGACAGATAATGAGAACCACTTAACTGTGTAATATTATTAATCTCACTTTATTCTTCAATAATGAATCAAATTTACCAGAACTCTGAACATAGACTGTAACATCACTTTGAATTTCTAAATCTACTTCACCTCACAAATGGTATGTGTCTATCCCTCATTGTAACTTGATTTTTCTCCAAGATACTATATATAGTATCATCATTCTCTAAATAAATAACTATCCCCTTACTTATATATATGTTAACCAGAAAATTTATTTGAGATATTTGAACCTTTCTTAGTAGGTTAAGTCTCAGTATACTAAAAATCAAGCCAACATTCATCCTGACAATAAAAGCTTTAAAAGAGTGCTATGAAAAATGGTTCGCGCCACTTTATAAAAATGCTTGTGGGCCAACAATATTGGTGCTCCCTTCCAGGTTCTTTCTGAGATGCATCAAAAATCCCAATAGAACTAGGATGAATGAAGAGATGGCTTTAGACCAACTTGAGGTCTCTACTTAATTGACCCCTTCCACCAAACACCGCTCAGATATATGGAGAAATTTTACCAATGGCAATTTATAAAGTACAAAATTATATGGGTAAAAAAACCATTAAAAACTTGTGTTATGGAATGGCCAAAATAAAAAATTAATATGAAAGGTGAGCTGCAAGTTGGAATGGACGCAGAATAAATGCTTCAGCAAATAGCAGCTCCAAACAATTAATGACTATGAATATTATGATGAAAAATAATTTCAGACAAGGATCAAATTATGACTGAGAGAAATGAAATAGCCCTTAAACTAATTTTGACTTATAACGCTATAACTAATATTGCTAGTTTTTTATTGTAAAACTATTAAAGATCCAAAAAAATTTCTGGCAAAAGTTTTCATGACAGATGAGATCTGGTATAAGCTGGTCACATTTTTGGCATAATAAAGATGAAGAAATAGCTATTTTTAAAGCCCAACCAGAGTTTACCAAATTATATGGAGTAGTTGAGCTAAAACCTCTACAAATAGTTTATACATCCAGGAAAGTGATATTGATTATAAAGGTGAACTAGAAAATAAACACATGGGCATAGAAAATATTCTCACTATGCCAAATTGCACAGAAGACCTTAATCTCAAAGAGGAGCAAGAAGATGAGCACATGGGCTTACCAGAATTATGCTTTAATGTTAAAGAATCAAAAATTTTCAAACATGCCTTGTTTCACGGCACTGGGGCCCCTTGATGTTACAATGAAGGAATAACCAAACAAGAAGTCTCTGAGCCCAATTTCATTCCCTGCACTGGGGGCTCCTCACTGTTATGACAATGTAAACAGACAAACCATAAGCCTCCACGTCAATATTGTTGCGCTGCACCAATACTTACCCTTGATAACAACAAAATTGGAACAGCTGAACCAGAAGACTTCATGTCCATTTTGCTTCTTTGTGATGAATCTTCTTGTTGCTCCAATCACTAAATAAGAGCATAGAATCAAATGCTTCAGCGCCCAAATTGGTTTCCCTAGCTGAGACCACCAGAAATCTCCAATAATTTGCTTTAATCAGCTGAGTTGAAGAGACTTGATACCAAACCTTATTCCTTCATAAATTTTTTATTCCCAAATAATCTATTATAATTTATCTTTATTATTTTTTGGATTTTTCTGTCAGAACAAGAAATTTGAAACTATCTAACCTACTTTAAATAAATAATGAAGGGTTTGAGAAGTTGCATTCAGACTGTTTTCTAAATTTAAGTGAAGCTGAGCTCCAATTCTTTTACTCTTGATGCGTTGGTTAACCCAGGCAACCAAACTACCTTCATACTGCTACTTAGACGATTTGTCTTAAAACACTCTAAATTTCTGTGTAATGACTTATCCTGGCGCCAGAAATATTTATGAACTGTTAAAACGCCATTTTAAACTAATGTAAGTCAATGACTAAATCCGCCACTTCACTGACATGTCATCTGAGTCAAGAAATAAAATACTATACTTTACTATTTCATCTCTTACCTTGGATTTGCCAAACTGAAGCCTCCCATTATAAGATTATTTTATTTTCAATACAGAAAACATTCATTAGCAGATAATGACAAATGCAAACTACCTGCCAATATTATTTTGTTATTGTAAGGGCATAGTAGAGATTTCCATGCCCTCATACTTGAAATGGTCTGGCCTAGCATGCCAGTTGCCCTCTTTACCATTCACTCCAATATGCTGGTGGCCAACTTTCACGTGATTTTGATGAATCTTGTCAACCACTTCCCTGCTTAATGAGTGTGACACTGAGTTTGACTACTGGGGCTTTGAGATGAAACATTTCATCACCCACGCCCTCCAGGAGGAAGCCCAGTTAAAAGCCACCATCAGAAAGGCCAAGAAGCTGCGTATGGTAGCTTGAGGTAAAGCTAAAAAGCTAACCAAGTTCAGGGGACCCATTTTCATCCAACACCCTGGCTGATATTACCACCTGGTGTTAACTGCATTCTCCTCAACATGGACTTTCAGGCCAATTTACTTTCCATTAACATCTCCTAAGCAGTGGCTGGAGCTTTAGAGCCAGATGTCAATTTCTGCATTCTTGAAACCACCCAGATGGCCCCAAATTCATGAAGCATGCTAAAAGCACATTTTTGACCACTGATGACATCATTTGTGTTACTAAAGTGCAAAGTGCAAAATCAATCTCGCAAACCCGACTTTTATTTGAGCCCTATCTGCGCTAACTTCCCAAATGTGTCCTGATCTGCCAAATCCTCATCATTATGAATTAAGCCACCACCTCTATTACCTAAGAAACTAACAATGAAACCTAAACTAATAATTAGTTTCACAAATTGATAAAAAATTTTACTCGCTGGGCCAACATAAATCCAACCACCTTGGGTTATCACACTTAACCCAACTCTGGTAGTTTAAGACACTTTTGAGGCTAGCCAACCAAAGAAAAAGTATTGTCATCCCAGTTGAGGTCTGGAGATGGCTCAATGTGGCTTTGCCCTAGTTTAGGTGAAGCTTTGACGTTAGGTTCAAACTTGTCTTTATTAATATCAATCAATGGGTTACATTTACTAAAATGTTATTTATTGATGCTTTCATTGGCCTAAAGCCTAAAACCATTATTATGAATTTATCAAAAGATATTTTATTGGGCCTAAAGCCTGTAAACATTCTTAGTAATATATATTGAAGAACTGAGCAATTAACAATATAAACGCAGAGTTTACAGCCAAAGGATTAAAAATCGCCTTATTAGTGCTCCACTGGATGATGCGATTGGGAAGAATGTCAAATCAGCTAAATATAATCTTTATAATAAGCCTGAAGTTATATTCAGTGTTTAATTCTCTATTTTTCACCTTAACAACAATATAGCACATGTTATGCCTTTTAGTTTATTGGCTATCTAATGGCAGCTAATGGAAACCACTTAGATGAGTTAACATTTTAAATATCAGTCCAGCCATCAGTAATTAATCCTGATTTACTTTATCTCAGAACTTGGACTGTGCTATCACATCCTACATTTCTGGATCTACTTCAACCCTCACATATGGTAAGCGCCTATCACTCATCAAAATCTTAAATTTCTCCATTGTACTATTTTAAATTATAATCATTTCCTAACTAAATAACTTTACCTTTACTTATATTTATATTACTTTAGAATATCATTTGAGACAACTGAACCTTTTGTAGGGTAATTTCAGTATATTAAAACTAAGCCAACATCTATCCTGATAGTGAAAGCCTTCATAGACTGCCTTTGGAAATAATTTGCGCCACTTATAAAACGGCTGGTGTCACTACAGAATTTAATCTCACAACAGACTGTCGGTGAATGCTGCAAATCAACATTTAGAATATAGTAGCAAAGCTTCTTAGACCAAATATGACTTCAGGGATTTTTTTCTCAATTTTAGAATAGATTTAACATGGATAGTTGTTGAAATCTTGAATATGACCCTATTATCCCACCTGATCCAATTAAAGTAAATCTGCTTTTTCACTAGGGGATGAGTCCTGCTAGTGGATGTGGGAGTTATCATCCATATGATAGCCATTGTCTGACAAATTAGCTTTAACAAACACTAAGTATTCCTTGGGGTTCTTGACCCGCCATATTGCTAGTGGTTTATTAGGGGATGATCCCTATCAATAAACAAGCAACTAGGTAGCCAATTTCTATATTTATATTTTAACTACTTGCAGAAGTTGATCAGGGTTTATCACCTAATAATTGAGGGTGTATTTAGTAGTTTCTGGGCGCTAACAACGCTTTTGATGGAGGGGATTATACCCCAGTAGTAGGATATAAACCCTCTACCACTGCCTCCCTAAGTTTAATCCCAGTAGATGAACTTTGGGTAGGAGACAATTATGACTGTTTGGTTTTGTGCACCAATGCCCTGCACCAAGATAGAAAATAGCAAAGGCGGTCCATGGAGTTACTGGCCTATCATATGCTGCGCATGGAGGTTTCAAGATTTTATCCTCCTTTCCCATATTCTTCACTTCCCTTCATTAGTGCGGCATTGTCCCAGGTCATCTCATCTCAAATTAAGCTTAAATTTTAAATTAACGCTTTTGGTATCATCAACTGCCAGTTTAACCTTTTGGGCAACGTGACTTGATGATAATAGGTAAAGGGTGCCATTACCTAAGCAGGTTGCTAGCTTAATAGGGTTACTCTTCTGGTGTGGATAGGAGATGGGACATGCTACCTTCAAATCTAACACATATAGGATAGTTATCTATTCAGCAGTGGATCTCAACTAGGTAAATGAATGAGTGGAAGCCCTATTTATTGTTGAAGCTATTTTTGAATAATAAATCAGCAGTGATAGCTGCCATCTACATTTGGAGTCTTGACATAAGAGTTGGGTGCTGAATCCACTATATATTCCATTGTAAGTTAATTTTAATAAAGCAGAACATTAAAGAGACTTTTTTCTAAACATATCTAGTTTATTATACAATAGTTGTACCTTATTAATATTCTTAGGATTAGGAGTAGAGGGATCAGATATCCATGAGACAGATAATGGATTTAAGTTCTCAGTGGCCCTTGCGTCAAAAGAGGAAGGTATAGAAGTTTCACCTATAAGTAAACTGAACTATAATTGCTGTATTAGTACTAGGAGAGGACCTATAAATTAAGACTAGTAGTCAAGTCTTTAAAGTTGAAGTTCCTTTAAAACCACTGAACCTAATGATAGTAGGTTAAGTTATGTTTTCATCCAGAAGCTGCCAACCCTGGAGGAGGAGTTGAAGGGAGAGTATCACTTGTTAGCTGAAGATTTTATTAGTACCTTCACCATTGGGCTGATTGAAGTCTGTTAGCGCCTGTTCTAAGGAGAACACTGAGCAGGAAAGTATTTTGTTAATAAACTCTCAACTTGACACTAGTTTCATACTAGTAGCAATCACCCGCATAATTTGTCATATTATATAAACAATTATAGATTGCACATACAAAGAACCTGTGCAAGTAGTCTAGGGAGCTGAAACGAGCTATAATCAGAAAAGAGACACAGCTCAAGATATTAACATTGGTGATCACTATAGGGGTAGTTGAGTAGCCACTGGAGCCCAGATTTTAACAATGGTGATAATAAATTAGGAATAGCTTTAAATGAGAACGAGTGGTTGCCTTAGAGTGGTATAAGTGACATCCATATGTTGAGATCACTGACATTTGCAATCACTTGTTATTTTTTGGGAGTATCGGAAGATCAATATCTAAAATACATCATTGTTGCTTTCAATGTTGCTAAGCTTTAATGTTTCTTTAGATCAATTTTATAAAAATATATTTTTT
The DNA here is from genome assembly GCA_022478985.1 of Massospora cicadina. Classification (NCBI taxonomy): domain Eukaryota; kingdom Fungi; phylum Entomophthoromycota; class Entomophthoromycetes; order Entomophthorales; family Entomophthoraceae; genus Massospora; species Massospora cicadina. Next base: position 38,972 of record JAKSZP010008151.1, on the reverse strand, counting down.
ATGCATGCACAAAAGTGGTACAGCAATCTTGATAAGTTATAGCTAAAATAGTCATAATTTATAGTTGCTAATTTTAGAGAAGTTCTAGTTCTTTTAAGATTTTATAAGTACTAGTAGAATTAGCTCTTGTGTGCAAAGAGAAGTTTGAAGATAAAATTTTATTTTGCTTTGATCACTAATTTAATCAAATTCAAATCTATTTTTTTATAAATATAAAGCCTGATTTTTGAGCCATTCTGATCTGATGTTAACAAGTTTGACATCTGCTCCCCCTATGTGGGGTGGTAGTGCACCACATACCACTGTTTTTTGGCTGAAGCTGAAGCGCGCCTGGGCTGGCTCTGCTAGCCCCCTAATCCCAATGTTCAGTTTTCCCCCTCAGAATCTTCCTAACACCTCACGTGCTCTCAGGTGGGGCTGAGAAGCTCTTTGTGCTCCCCCAGATTAACCTGATATTCAGCCTCCAAGTCAGGTATGGGATTTTCTGACACAAGAGCTGCCATCATTGAGATGGATCAGGCGGTATTTAAACCTGTTATATTTTCTATTTTATGCCCCTTTTAAGGGGTATTTTGATTTGGTTTCCCTAGTGAAGCTCAGGCTATGGTTGCAGTGACAGTGCCGCTGATTTATAAAGCAACCTATGCTAACTATTCATGCTCAGTTGCTGGTGGAAGCCACTCTTGTGTTTCAATTTGCTGGGCCTGCCAAGACATCTCTCCACCAATCAGCTCTGCATGATCTCCTGGAGGGATTGGCTGCTTATGGCGCAGATCCTGTCCCTAAGTTTATGGTTCCCAAAGGAGCTAGCTGACTTTTAAGGCCTTGCGCCTTTACAACCATCCATAATTTCTATGAGGGCACTCACTTGGTACTCCTCATATAATTTTCCACTCCACCACAGACCCACCCATTCTGGGCCCACGCCAAAAATGGACGTTCAGTTTGCCCCTAATGCTTCAGACTTAATCACTTGAAGCGCAAGTATCCAATACTGCTGTTCCAGCAGTTTCCACTGCTCCACCCTCCAGTGTCATCCCTCACAGATGAATCTGCATCAATTTTCAAGTGGATTTTAATCTTCCTTCCCCTTTCCACAAATGCGGCAGCTAAATCTTCTGTTGAACCAGCTAATCAGGCCCAATACATAAAAACAGTTTCAGACTAGGTTATACCTCAACTCAAGATTGACCAGCCTTGGTCCAAGGTTTGTGGGCCCAAAGTCCTGGCCCCAGCAAATAACTCCTGTTTCCATCCTGAGTGTTCCCATCTCACACCCTTTCAACTTTCTGAAATGGGTGTATTATTCCACGGTGGCATATTTGATAACCTTAACTTTGATTAACCTGAATTTATTATTCTAGCCAATTTGATTCCTCACTGGTGATTCTGCCCTCATAAGGGCTTTCCTGTTTACAAGAGGTTAAATAAGATGGCTATTGAGGCAGCTGTTACCCCTGATAATGCTCTACCGCCAAATTCCACGCAGCTATGGAGCCACTAGACAAAGGAATTCTATGTCCAAACTTCCCACTTGACTTTACTGAAGATGCCCATGCACCCATCTAGGAGATCGTGTTCACTGCATGCCATGCATGCATTGATGCTGAAAACCTCTCAATTTTTAATCTTTATTACCCCAGACCCTCCAACAAATAAAATGCTTCTCTTGTGTGCCTGAGTTAATCAAGCATGTGGAAGTCCAACTTGCCTAGTATCTTGAGGCCAAGAATACTGTTGGTTTCATCACAGAGGAAAACCCTCATCTTGACAGCCTTCAACCCCATGCCACTGATGACCCAACTCTGATTTTATCCTTTCTCTCTCATATCCTCCAGTACACAAATGTTTGGAGATCCCCCAACCCCTTTCCATCATCTGATATGGCGTCTTAAGCTTGTTATAATTTTGGCAGTATTGATGGCATACGCCATAAGGGTCACACAGGGTCAAACCTACCAAGTAATGGATGGACAATGTGAGGATCGTCATTCCTTGAGACAACTTATAGATATATTAAAAATATGAAGCAATTATCTCTGATCACACTTCTTTATTTAAATTAATAAAAAAGATGCCTTCTGCTCTGCTTTCTTCTTTCCTAATAACATCCTCCTTCTTCAATTGTTCCATCTCGCTTATATATCATTGATTTTTGTCAGTACCACTCCTTTGGCTTAGACTATTCACTTGTACCATATTCATTGGTTCCGAAAGGGTATGGTATTTTTGAATTCTTTATTGTCTTAGTTCAAGGCGATCTACTCAATATTCGTCAAAAGTTGATATCGCCTTATTGCCTTATTTAAATCAAACCAATAATCATCCTTCTAGACTTAATATAGCCTCATCTCATTGCGCTTAAATAATTGTAACTAGTCATCATTGTCAGCGGATTCTAGCCAATCCACTGAAGATATTTAGGGCTTATCATCCAGTCTCTGAATCTTGACATTACCCCCTTAACTGAATGATATGTCTATTATTGTTTATATGCCCAAAGGAATTTTGTGTGCACTTGGTTGATAATCCAAACACTCATGTGGTCTTTGATAGTATAGGCGCTGACACTGTTTTCTCGATAATTTCTACATTGACCAATCCATATGCTGGTCAATTTGTGTTTCTGACCAAACCCATGCTGGTCATGGAATAGAACCAACTCTCCGTCCTTGAACTGAGCCAGCCCTCTGTGCAATTCCCATCAGTGCCCTGATTCCTTATCATTTTGGACAGACTGAAGGAGTATGCTTTGATTTGTAACTAGGTTAATTTGTCAGCTAAATTAGTCAAGTACCTTTGGGATCCATTCTTCTGGTATCTTCTATGCAGGTATGAAGAAAGGCCTAAAGAGCAGGGTGGTATACATATAGTAATTGAAAGGGATATTCCCCTTGGAAGAATTGTAGTTAACGTTGTATGCAAAAGCAGCGGTGGAAAGGAGGGAACTCCCTTCAGAAGATCACTTTGTAACAATTTCCATAGTATGTTCATCAAGGTACCATTAACTTGCTCAACCATCCTGTTGGATTTGGGGTGGTATGGGGTCGTCAGAACCCCGCAAATGCCCATCATCTTATTCAACTTGAGAAGGATGTGCGAGGTGAAGCTGGTTTCATTATCATAAGAATGAACTGAGGGCATCCATGTCGCTGGACAATACTTCTGTTAAAAATTTGGACACTGTGACCACCCCCAAATCCCGTATTTCCTATGCTTCAACCCAATTAGTCAAGTGGTCAATCACCACCAGAATTCATTTGGACCACTTAGCGCCTGTTGGCAAATTTTCAACGACATCAAGCGAAACTTTATGCCAAGCAAAATGAGGTTTCACTAAATTGTATGAAGTTTTCTGGTGGAATGTCTTTTCCAATTGGCACTAATGGCTGCAGAAGATGTTTTCAAGCACGTCAATTTCCTTGCTTTCCCAATAATACTGAGGGCCCAAAATTCCAGCATCTTGCATATGCTACCATCTCTTACTGCCTGACGTGAACTCATGATAATTCTAGGCCGTGCTGAGGGTCATAGGAAGTTCATATGGAGCTGCTAATCCACTTGTAGAGCTCCTCATTCTGTTGGAAGGTATTCACTTGGATCTTATTTAACCCTTTTCAAACTTGAGGTGGTTTTTCGTCAAATTTTCAGATGAGCATCTTATTGTACATCACATTGTTGAGATCCAGTGTAATGGTAATGGTTGTAAATATTAATAAGCAGTTGGCGTTCTGGTGTTTTGCTCCCAGTCAGTGAAGGATCTCAAAGCTAGACGCCTGCAGTTTGAGGGCTCAATTGGGCTAGGCGCCCTTCCTGCTCCTTGAGGTTCTACTACTAGCGTAACGAGGAATGATTAGTCACAACTTTTAACTCTACCCCATGCAAATATACCTCAAATTTCTTATACATATAGTTTAGTGCTAAGCAATACTGCTCAGTCATGGTATACTTTAGTCCATAGCAATTCAGGCTTCAAATGCAGTACGCCACTGGGTGCTCCTCTCTCTCATCATCTTTTAGGGATAGGACCGCCACTACATCGGAAAGGGATGCATCCATTTGGACAATGAACTCTTTATCAAAGTTCAGATAGCAAAACACTAGTTCACTGATCAGCACTTTATAAAGCATGTCAAAGGAGCATTGATGGCGTTCCATCCATTTAAACATGACATCCTTTTAACTATCAGTAGATGGCCCCCAATACATCTAAAATCAGTGAGAAGCGCTGGTAGTAACTGACCATTCCTAAAAATACCTTTATATCATACTTACTGTTGTGCATAGTCATTTTTTGGTTGGCCACCACCTTGGCCAGCTGTGGTTTCAGCCCTTTAGAGTCTACCACAAGCCCCAGTATTTCAGGCTGGTCTTTGAAGAAGTTACATTTACGAGGCTTAATCTTAATATTTGCCTTAGTGAGCTGGCGGAATGCCTCTTCTAGATTTCAAGGTGCTCAGAAAAGGTTTGGGAGAAAACATTGAGGTCATCAAGGTACATGAGGGCACACACAGCTTCAGGTCATCTAGGATAGTATCCAAGGCTCGTTGGAACGTAGCTTAGCTTTAAATAGCTCTTGAGGCATATGGATCAGTTGTAAAAGCCCCTTGGATGTGATTACGGCGCATTTCACCCGTTCTGCCACAGGCAACTCAATTTGCGAGTAACCCAATAAAAGATCTATCACAAAAAGTAGTGAGCTCCTCTTAATCAATCCAACGCATTGTAAATCTGAGGTTTAAATATGAATCCTTCTTAGTAATACTGTTCAGCTTCCAGTACTCTATCATCACCCAGTTGGTACTATCTTTCTTTTTTACAATCAGAGCAGGCAAAGCCCGCAGACTCTTGGATAGTTTGAGCATCACTTGCTCCAGTGACTTATCAATCTTCTTGGTGACAACTTCTTCAGCCACCATTATTTGGCGGATCATCCATGAACTAATGATAAGATGATCTCCTTTGTCCAGTCAATGGACCACTCCCTGAGCGCATCCTAAATCGTGGTCATCAATAATGACAATCTCCTTATACTTCTAAATAAAGCTACCGCTTGGTCTTTTTTCTTCTGTTAGCCTGACTAAATTCTCTTGTGGTATTACTGTCATAACGCCAGGCTGTGGCTCAACGGCTAAACCAAATTCATCCAGTGACCCAAACTTGTAAACTTGAAGGACCTCATCGATTGGGATCAAAGGTAAATATGTCAATATTTTATGTTGGCGGATTTTATAAGTTCTTTCTGTAGATTCGTTAACAAGACCTTGAACTCCCCATGTCCCAAGAGTATAATGCTTGGAGCCACATGAGGCTCATGCCACAAATTACTGATAAGGCCCAATGGCCTCCACTTAGAGCCCAGATGGCACTTCCACCTCTAACTCAGTGTTCACTATAAGTTGTTGTCCAGAAGGAATGGATATAGGCCCAGCAGCTCTGAGAGGCACCCTTAATATTCATATATTTGCTTAGAGAAGGGATCTGGTCTTACTCTTTAGTCAATGATAGCGAACTGGAATCACCCATCGCTATATGAAAGTTTGATATGTCTCATGTGCACCAGTACCTTTGGCACTCCGCTAAAGGTAAAGTAAATTGGGATCTGCTGCCCCAGAATTTTGAAGGTCTCTGCAGTCATATCAATGACAGCCCTGAAGTGTCACATGAAGGCAGTTCCATTTAGCTGTTCATAATTATTTTCTAGTAGCACTATCACCTGGGCTACTACGAAAATTGACCCAAACCTCAGAGGTAGCGCGCTGTAGGCTCCCCCAGAGACCATGCTTTCCACTCCGGATGTCCTATACACCATTTGATGGCCTATATTAGGTTTTTAACGTCAACTTCAACACCAATATAGTTAAAACTATGTTGACTGGGGCGCCTGTATCTATTATAGCGCAAATTTTTTTGCCACAAAAATGTTACCATATGTACACTCAGAAACAAGTATGATAGTGACTTGCTTAATATATGGACATTCAAGGGATCTTTTTCTCAAGGAAACTCATGATCCCCTATACCTACTTTGTGTTGTTTTTTGTCAATGGTGTCTACTGGAAGGGCGACGTTTACACATTTCAGAGAAGGTGCATCTGCAGATGTATCCAGGTTTTATGAAAAAGCTTGTCAAACATTTGACAGGTGTATGTCTTTGGTTGCTCTTGAGGTCCTTCATCCAAAGCGCTTATGGCTTGCGCCCATGTCAGTAGGTTCACTCCTCAAACTGGTTGCTGGTATAAAGGCTCATCATCTTATTAAGGCTTTCTGCTGGATATACTACAATTGATTCAGGTGGGATGTTTGAGTTTGAGATAGTGGAGGTAGAGAGACCCATCTTTAAACCGCTCCATCTTTTCCCTGGTAGTATTGATCTTGTTGCATATAGTAAACTCAACAGTTAGGTCAACTTCGTGCAAGGTGGCTTGGGCAGCCACATTAAAACTAGAAACCCCTTAAGGACTGTGAATTTGGTTCTCATAAGAGGGCCCAAGCTGAGAGATTGATTGTTGATGGCGTGACCAGGGCCAGGTCAATAGGATGATTGATGATGATTAGAAGACTAGGTCCAGGTCAGTAGTTGGGCTGCTGACAATTTTCATAAGCAGTACCATAAAAGAAGTCAGATTGCTGGGGGTAACTCGGCTGAGGGTGAGGTGCATGATTATAATAAGGCTGTGGGTTACTAGGCGGAATCTGGGCAGTACGGGAAAATTCCCTAAAATAAGAAGATCCAGCGACAGTGGTGGTATGTTTCCACTCTGTATTAGGCAGAGGGAAGGTAGCGGATAGATGGCGCAAAAAGTAAACAATTTTGAGCAGAGGTACGTCATCATCCAAAATCAGGGCCATGACATTGTATAGCTCACAGTATGGCTTCACTGCGAAGGTCATTGTAATGCACAAATCAGAATTGGATAAGATCCCTGCCCAAATTAACACATGGTCTTATGACTTAAATTGGTCAGTGTTAGAATTTTTTCCCGTATTCCCAGCCTGCTAGATTACCTGGTGTCGCTAGGGGAAAATTCCCTAAGGAAAAGTGAATCAGAAATTGTTTGGCCTGAGTTTTGGAGGAACTACATTCAGGGAATTTTGGGATATTCACCTGGTCGTATCTATCAGGGATCGATCCAGATGACTACCTAAGATCTCATTGGGTGGAGTGGCTGACAAAATAGGGGCATCTGATAGCGTTTAAATATCAGGTGTACCAATTGGGATCAGTCAGGTTTATCATTAACTGATTGGGAATGAATAGGAGTTGTGAGGTGAGTGATGCTGCCTGAAACTAGTGAATTAATTGATTGGTTGGTGAAGTGACCTGCCATAATGGGTAATAAGTCCCATTACCTAAGCAGGTTGCTAGCCAATTATGGTTGGTTCACTTGAACCAATAGGAAAACGTTAGGGACACGTTTTCAACTCTTTCTTTTTGTGGTCTCAAAGATGTCCAATGACAGAATCCTAGCCGGGATGGGGAAGACCATTGCTGCTGAGACGAGGAATGGTAAATCATTGGCAACGGCTGCCATGTCATTGAAGAGGTGTCAACCGAGGGTTAGATAGCCAGATCCCCTATTATATAATTCCCTAGTATTTACTATAATAAATACAGTATTATTACCAACATTATTATTGCCAAGATTATTATTATCAACATTATTATCTACAGTAATATTGTCAATTTGGTGTATAGTTAGACTATCAGCTTCTATTGTGTCATTCTATCTCAAGGATAATATTGCAGAAGGCAATAATTGGAAGACTCTCAGAGAGAAGAGTAGAGATCTGAGCGGGGATCTAGAGATGAAGGGAACCACAATCAGGGATAGCTGCTGACTGTGTGTTGGGCTGAAAGAGACTGTCATTGGGGTATCTTAACGAAGATCAGGTGGACAAGAATATAGGGAACAAATCCCTATGAGTATAACTTACAGAGACTTGAATAGGAAGTACTGGCCAAAGCGTTGGGCCTAATGATAGTTCAATCTCAATTATTGGATAATGGTTTTCATACCATTATCGATTAATACATTATATACAATGCAACGAAGTGAATGAGGAAATCAAACCTGTGCAGTAAAAAGGTTACTGGGTTGACGGACGATAATCAACCAAGAGTAAATTTTTACAGTCAGAAAACGCAGTGAGGGTCTCATTTTCATTAGAACCCAATAGTCAATAATTCAGCCTTTCACTAGCATCTTTTTGATACCCCAAAAAGCTGCATCACAGTATCCTTCACTTCTTACTATGTGACAGAGCAGCTTGGAAAGTAGCAGGTGACTTGATCAAGACTCCCAACGTACAAGGATGATTAACAGTTTAGCTTTACACGATCTGAGGCGCCTTCCACTGTAAGCTCAAACTGCTTGTAAAAGGCACAGATATTTTCATTGCAATCAAATGGAGTCAGCTTATTGATACAAATTTGCTCCTTCCACTCATAACTGTGACCTTTTGGGGTGTACTGAGGAATGGGTTGAGACACATATGCAGTCTCCCAATGATGAGCTGGTCTAGCGGCAGGTGGTCTGTCTGCAGATTCAGAGGAGCGTGAGCCTCTTTAGTGGGCAGTACAGCCATTACTTTTGGGAATTGGATCTCTGATACATAGACATCTCCAGAGCTGCCCTCCTGGTATAGTAGCTCACCTCAATGTCATATTCTTTGTAATACAATTTTCCCTAATCAGCCCATGTCACTCATTTGTTTCCCAATGAGCGGACTGGGAATTACCATCCAATTTCCACTCAGCACAATGCATTCGTTCAGTAGTGTCATCCAAGAAAATTTGCAAGTTGCCCGTCTTGTTGGTCAAGAATCTGCATTTTACTAAACGTGCTGTCAATCTAGTTCATTACATCGTTTTGATTCTGAAGGAGATTATCCTGCTACTTGAGCACCAGTCTAAAGCAACCTTGAGTTCCATATATTTGTCTGGTGCAGTGTGTCATGAATATTTCCCATCAAAGCAGGACTGATGTGAAATACCCAGTGACTGGATAATTTTATTTTGTTTTGTGGCTGATAAAAAAGGTCCCCTGTAGTGAGCACCACAGCTAGAATTTTAGCGGTATTGTTGAGATACGCTGTAAGGATAACACAGGGTCAAACCCACCAATCATTGGATGGACATTGTGAGATTTATTGGCCTTGAGACAACTTAAATATATAATATAAATTCAAAGCAATTAGCTCCAATCAGTCTTCTTTATTTAAATTAATATTAGCAGGTCCCTTCTGTTCTTCTCTCTTCTTTCCTATTAACATCCTCCTTCTTCAATTGTCCCATCTTGCTTATATATCAGCGCCTTCGGTTGATACCACTCCTTTTTTTAGTACTAGATGGTCCCAACCCAAGGGGGGGATTCATCGATGTGGTTGATACCACTCCTTTGTCTTAGCCTTTTTGGTTCCGCTGTATTCTAATTGGCTCAAGCAGGGTATGGTATCCTTATATTCTCTATTGCTTTAGTTTGAGGCTATCTAATTAATATTTGTAAGATGTTGACATTGTCTTATTGCCTTATTTGGAGGCGATCCTATGATTATCCTTCCAGACCATCTATTGCTTATCTCAAGGCGCTCAAATAATAGTACCTAGTCATCATGGTTGGCGAATTCTAGCCAATCCGCCATAGCTAATTAGAGCTTATTGTCCAGACATATCAGAATCTCACCAAGGTTATTAGTCAATGTACCATGGTAGGATTTTTTTAAAAATAATCAATTTTTTGGTTTGTTGCACCTAAAAAAGCATGATTGCACCCCTTTTGGGTTGGGCGCAACTAGTGCTAAAATTAAATTACTATGGATTCATAAATTTCTAAACAGGCCTTCTATATTATATGGAAAAAAATAGTAGATATTATTGCTTTTGCACAAAACTGAATTCTGATAAAGTAAAGCTTTTGTGGTCCATAGTAACAATTGCTGAGAAATTTTTTAACAAGTTATCTATACTTTATGAAAAATTCAGGTGCTCCTGTCAATCTAAAGGGCATTCTGGTGTATTTGACCTGTCTGAACATAAAAACAAATGGTCATGGGTATTGAGTATTCTCCCATACTTTACTAATAGTAGCCAGAGAAAAGTAATATTAGTTAATTACTGAGCTTCTCCCCTAGTGAAAGATGTTTGCAATTAGAGGAAAATGTAAGTATTCTTAAAGAAATTAATGGCTGATTTATAATTAACACATATACAAAGCTTTTACCTTTTTTTAGAGGCTGCAACCACTGGCAAGGTTATGGAGATGGTATGTCTGGATGAGTCCGCTGGTGAGTTTTTTGATTTCATTTATATTTTTTCTAAGCTTGCAGTAACTGGCATGTGTCTTGTCTAATAAGTGCTGCGTTACCAACATCAATTTGGTATAATCCTAGTTTTTAAAGTGAAACTAGTTGACATCCTAGTATACAATGGTTGATAAATTTCCCCATTATTTCAGCTAATTGTTATTTTTGGGTCCTAAATGCGGAGTTTTTGCAATTGTATTTACACTAGGGCAGAATTGTCACAGATAGATTTGCACTCAATTAGGTATATCTGTATGAAGACAGTATAACTCAAAATAAATGTATATTTTGGCTGAAAAAAATTAATTAATTATATATTCTTCAATCTCTTCAGCATTCTCGTTTGGCAATTCCAGCATTAAAGATCCATTGTGAACGTAATACCTGAGTTCATCTGAATGTAGCAGAGTCCAATTTAATCATATCAATAATTTTGTATTTCTGCATTCTACTTTACAATATGCGGCCCTAATATATATCCTGAGGCCATTAGAATTTACTCCATACGTTAAACTTATCTGTGGTGCCTGAACCTTCATACTTTTCCCATTCCTGGACCACTAATAGGCTCTCAACACCACTGTGGGGGTTAGAAAAAAGTTAGGTACAACTTTGGGGTGTTAGTCAGTTGGCATATTTAAGGCAGATACAGATAGTTAATTCTGGAAGTTTTTGTTGTCAATAGTAATATTTATGGCAGATTCAGCCGTATAACTAGTGTTATTTTCAATTGATGGGGCATTGGGTGTTTGGTCAATAACTTGATAGGAATTAATCATCAAAAATTAGGGTTGTATGGCAAATTAAATCTTTTTTACTTAGAACTTGGGTCATTAAGATATCAACTTTATACTGATGGTTAATTGATGGAATTAATCTGCTAAGAGACACATACATGTGGCAAGGTTGTTCAGGGGTAGCGGTGAGGTCTATAGGGAGTTTGATATTATTGCTAATTGTCAGACATTTGCCCTCACAGCTCCAAGAAAAGAATGTTTTGGGTTGAAATGGGCTGCACCAAGGATACGTTGGACATTAACATGTCTGAAATAATGATAAGATTAATTTTAAAAATTTAGCAATTTTATCTTGCCAAAAGATCCTAGCCAATTATCAGTGGAACCCTGAAAATCAAGGTAACACTGTTACAAATACTAAACGGGCAATTAACACGAAATTGGGCAGTCAAGTTGCCCTGACCACAGGGGGAACTTGGGGAGCCCATTGGAGGTTTTTAACAGCCACATCTAGTTCCCTTCAAACAACTAAGTAGGGACAACCCCTTTTATAAACTTGGCAGAGGTCCCCAAGGTGCAATAATTTTAGCTAATGGGGATTGTCTGACATATAATAAATTGTTATCTTAAGGGTATTTATTGTCTAAAAATAATTCCCCATATGTCATTCAGCCAAAGTGAAGCGAGTTTTCTGAGCTTCAATAGTTTAAATCCCCATATTTCCTAATTTTAATCATAATAAGCTGCTCTAAACTTTCCACTGAGGTCCCTTTAAAACTTAATACAGTTTAATATCAAATGGTAAGATATTGAGAGGGTTTGTTTTTCTCTTCCCATGCCTGCACTAATAAAACCCTAAAAACCAAGCTTTTAATTTTTATTAGTATTTCTATCCTTAATTTTTTAAACCCTTTGTGGAATCCAGTGGCGTTTAGCACCAGCAAGTACAAAACTAGCTGGATTGAAAAAAGTGGTGCTCACTTCAGGGGGTAGTACACCAAAATATAAACAAACTAAAAAATGGAGGCTTTCAAAGTGTTTAACCCTTTAACTTTTTCCCTTCAAAATTAATCATGAATAATTGCCTTGGAAAAGCAACTAGTAAGCACTTTATCCAATCTCAAAGAACTTGAGTAGCGCTCTTTAAATACTTTTAAAAACAAGACACCTCAGGTATAGGGAGCGTCGCTCCCTTTATGTATGTTTATGAGTCAGCCATGCAAAGCGCAACAGATAAGTAAAAAATTCAACACATCCTTCCATACTTAAGTCACTTGGAACAAGAGATGATAGTTCCTTATATGGGTAATTCGCATACCTGGGAAAAGGTGAGAGAAGCTCTTTTGGCTGAATTTGGTCAAAGCAGAGTCTAAACAGGGATAAACAGGCCTTTATGCGCCTTAGAATGTATGAGGGCGAACCTACCGCTGCCTTAGCTGAGCAATTTTTTGCACAAAATTTGTCAACATCTAAGATGCTAACCCTGGATGATAAAATTGCAGCCATTGTATTTGGGTTAGCTTCTCAACACGCTCTCGCCAGGCATATCATTTCAGTAAAACGCCACTTTAAAATCATCTGTGCCATAAAAGAGGCTCTTTTAGACATTACTGATTTCCATTCATGTGCCGCAACTAATGAAGCTGAGATGAAACCTTCTGTTTTACCATGGAGAAGCTTCCGCCTATAGAAAATTTGGTGGTGAGCCCACCTGTGCCTATCTTATGAAACCTGATCCCTCAAAGCAACTAAACATAGAAATCACTCCCTCCAGTAGGTCTAAGACCTATAATGCAGCTAAAAATGATCTCGCACAAACTCGCCAAAGCCAATGTACCATCCTCTCCAACCAGGCTGATATATGCGTTCCCCAAGACTACCATAACTCATGTGGCCGTCTCCCTTACCTTAATTGCAACCTTTCCAGTTGTTAAGAATATCCCTGGGGATGAATCTGAGGGGGTGACAATAAAAATTGGTTACTACATATTGGGAGCACCTGTAGAAGTGGAGTCCCTGATCAATTGAATGCAGGAGGAGTAGTTGAGACCACCATACCTGAGAGAATGTACCCCAGCCAAATTTATTTATTTAACCGAGTTAAGCTGACCAGGGGACGGACATTATCAAACTAAAACTAAAAATCATAATAATAACATGACTTCAATCAAAACGCCCAAAATGGATGGATTGATTGAATCATACCTAAAAGGTATCTAACCAGGTGGGCAGCAAATACTTCTATCCCTCCTTGGTGGGTGGGGAGGGGGCTTGGGGGCTTGTCTTTGGCCGCATCCATCTCATCCCAGAGTAGGGCGCGTGTTAAGGCAGATAGTAAGGGTGTGGGGGCATTGGCGGTATGGGGTTTGATATTCTTGATGACTGGAGCTTCTGAATAGTTGTCAGCCATCATAATGCCAATGATGTATTTGGCTAAAGTGTCTACAGCTTTGAGGCGGGCGTCTGGGAGTTTAATGAATGTGGCAATGTTGGTTTGGGTTATTTTTGCTTTTGGATTCCATGCTACTGTTACCACATTCTGGATGGCTTCAGTCACATTTTTGTGTAAAGTTTTCAGGTTGATCTTACTCTGTGCAGTAAGATTTTTGGGGATAAAAGGAGGTGGAATTCCTCCTGCAAGTGCATCCACAGATTTGGCGGCAGCTTTGTGGAGTGGACAGCAATCTGGTGTGGTGGCTGCTTCTACTGCAATCTGGTGGTCTCTGTAGAATGGTTTGGCGTTAGGTTGTGGGGCATATTTTCAAGGCAGTAATTTTGCATCCCATTCTGCATTACAGAACCACTCGACTTGCAATGACAGTTCCTCAATGATATTGCTTGATTCGTCAATTTCATCCAAATACTCCCATGGGTTTTGGTTGAATTGGATTGGGGAATCGGCATATGGTTGAGGATTGGCTGGTTTTTTGGATTTTGCCTGGGATTGGACCAGGGTTAATCCTGCGCTTGATTTGAAGAATCATGCATGGCCCTGGGGCAAGGTGGATGCTGGTTGGTGGCTTCAGGTGCAGCTGCAGCATCAGGCATTGGAGGAGGGGAAGGTAGGATCATACTCCATGTCAGAGTTGGCGCAGGATGAGCGGCAGGTTGGTGGGCGTTGGGAAAACTTTTGGCGTTGGTAGAAGTTTCGAGTATGGGCATTTGCATTCCAAGTGGTCTAACTCGAAACAGGATGGACAAATCATCTGTCTGCCCTTGACATGGGCCCAGAATGTATGGTCAGGGGCAGATGGGATGGTGGCATGAGGTGGAATTGCCAAAGAAATTTTAGTGAATTCAGGGCTGATTGTGGCATATGCCTGAGGCCCAGCGAGGCGTGTGGCCCCATTTGAGACCACAAGATGCAAGATGGGTGTTGTAAAATCGGCAGTATCAAGTAGATACGCTGGAAATTTAAGCACAGGGTTTGACCCACTGAGCAATTGGAACCAACAATGTGATGATCGTTGTCCGTGAACCAAAAGTATAAACTTTATAAATAAATACGGAGAACTTGCTCCCACAACTTCTTTATTGAATATCCTTATAACGCGGATTCTTCTATAATCCACTTCTTCTTAACTCCTCAACAACAACAACCCTCTTAATCGCCCATCTTGCTTATATTACCGTGGCTTGGACGATACCATGCTCATAGCTTTGGACTATTCAGTTCCACTGTTCCCTTCGTTCTGACTATTTAATTTCTAATTCACTATTTCCCTAATGTAGGAGATTTCATTTGTATTCATTGAATGTCAACATCACCTTATTACAAGTCTTAAATTACCATTACCAGTTTTATTCCAATGGATTCCATTCAATTCGTCATATTGACTTAGTGCTTATCATCCAGTCATATTGGAATCATGACATTACCCCCACCTTGACTGGACGATGAGGCTCCTATTGCTTATATGCTCAGAGGAATTTCACATGCACTTGGTTGATGATTTGACCGCTAATGGGGTCCTTAATAGTGTATACGTCGACCCCAGTTTTCTCAATAACTTTGGATGGACCAATCCATATACTGGCCAGCTTGTGTTTTCAGCTGAACCCATGCTGGTCGTGGAAGAGAACCATGTCGCCTTCCTTGAACTGCGCTAACCCACTTTGACATATCTGATCTGCAGCCTGATTCCTGATCTTCTTGGATAAGCTGAAGGAATAGGCTTCAGTTTACAAAGTGATCAGAATATTTGTAAGGTTAGTCAAATAGCGATGGGGGTCTACTTTGCCGGTGTCTTCCACACATGCATAAAGTAACGCCAGAAGAGTGGGATGTCAACCGTATAGTAGTTGGAAGGGACTTTTCCCTGTGGTAGAATGGTAACTTATGTTATAAGAACAAATGGCGGTGGAAAGAAAAGAGCTCCAATCAGAAGGGCGATCTGTTACTAATTTTTGGAGTATTTTCACCAGAGTTCCATTTTACTCGTTTGACCATTCCATTGGACTTGGGGTGGTATGTGGTCATCAGAACTCCGCGAATTCCCATAAGCTTGTTAAGCATGGGAAGGATGTGTGAGGTGAAGTTGGTGCCATCAACAATGAGAATAAATTGAGGGCAACCGTGCCACTGAATAATGCATTCCAACATGAATTTAGCCACAGTAACTGCCCCTAGTTCTCATATCGCCCTTGCTTCAACCCACCGGGTCAAGTGGTCAATAGCCACTAGAATGTACTTACAACAGTTGGCTCCTGTTGGCAAGGGGCCAATGACATTGAGGGAAACCATATGCCAAGCGAAATGTGGTTTCACTAACTAATATGATTTCATATGGTGGAACGGCTTCTCCACTTGGCACTGATGGCAACAGGAATTAGCTTTGAGCACATCAAAGCTCATACTTTCCTAATAATATTGTGGGCATAACAACTCCATAGTTTTACGCACGCCACCATGCCCAACTGCCCTGTGAGCGCTCATAATGATTCCCATCTGTGTGGAGGGCCGTAAAAATCACCGTAGAATCACTGATTTGTTTGTACAGTTCTCCATTCAATTGGAAGGTATTCATGCACAATTCGTTTAACACTTTGATTAATTGGGGCAGTTCGTCGTCATATTTTCCAATGAGCATCTTATCATACATCACGTCACTAAGGTCTGCTGTCACCACAATAGTTGGTAACTGAGATAAACAGTCAGCATTCTGATGCTTTGCTCCTGGCCGATGGAGAATCTCAAAATTGTAAGCCTGTAACTTGAGAGCCCATCAAGCCAACCGTCCTTCTGGTTCTTTGAGATTCTGCAACCAGCGTAATGATGCGTGATTGGTTACAGCTTTAAACTTTACCCCTTATATATAGACTCTTAATTGTTTTTATGAATAGATTAATGCTAAGCACTCTTGCTTGGTCACATTATAGCTACGCTCATGACAGTTCAGACTATGACTACAGAACGCAATAGGATGTTCTTCTCCCTCATCATCTTTCTGAGAAAAAACTGCCCCAACAGCGGAAAGGGATGCATCTGTCTGAACAATAAACTCCCAGTCAAAGTTTAGAATTGCAACACTGGTGTGCTGCTCAACAACATACGGAGTGCATTGAAACTGGATTGACAACGTTTCATCCACTCAAACGCAGCGTCCTTTTTTAACAACTCAAATAGCGGGCACCAATACAGCTAAAATTAGGGATGAAGCGTTGGTAGTAACTGACCATCCCCAGGAATACCTGTATTTCATGCTTACTATTAGGTATAGTCATTTTTCTGATGGCCGCCACCTTAGCCAGTTGTGGCTGCAGCCCAGTTGAGTCTACCACAAAACCCAGGTATTCTAGCTGATCTTTGAAAAAGGTACACTTTTGAGGTTTAATTTTAATGTTCGCCTCAGCCAGCCAGCGGAATACTGCTTCACGGTGGTCGAGGTGCTCTGAAAAGGTCTGAGAGAAAACGTTAATATCGTCAAGGTATACTAAGACACATGACAGTTTCAGGTCGCCAAGAATAGTGTCCATGGCTCGCTGAAAAGTAGCAGGAGCGTTACACAGTCCTTGGGGCATCCGTGTTGGTTGAAAAAGACCTTTAGAGGTGATCGCAGCGCATTTTTCCTGTTCCGCCAAGGGTAACTCAATTTTCCAGTAGCCTGATATTAAGTCAATCGCAGAAAAGTAGTGGTCACCCCCCTAATCGGTCCAGGGCATCATCAATTCTTGGCAAGGGGTACAAATCCTTTTTTGTAATACTGTTGAGCTTCTGATAGTCTATTACTACCTGGTTGGTGATATCCTTCTTTTTTACTATCAGAACAGGCGAAGCCCACGGGCTCTTGGATGGCTCAAGCATCACTTGTTGTAATAACTTGTCAAATTCTTCAGTAACCACATCTTCCACTTCCTGAGAGCGGCGGACCAGCCAAGACCTTATTGGAGGATGATCACCAGTGTCCAATCAATGGACCACCCCCCAGGAACACCCTAGATCATGATCATCAACAGCATAAATCCCCTTGTATTTGTGAAATAAAGCCATTGCTTAATCTTTTTGTTCATCCATTAATCCTGTTAAATTACTCCACAGTACCACCATTAGTACATCGACTGATGGTTTGAGTGGTAGTCCGAATTCATATAATGATCTAAAATCATGAATCTGATGGACCTCTTCTATGGGAATCAGATGTAGATAAACTATAGTTTAGTGGCGGCAAATTTTGCTTTGGTTCGCTCTGCAGGTTTGCTAACAAAACCTTTATCTCTCCATGTCCCAGGAGTATAATTCCTGGAGCTACATGCAGCTCAAACCATGTTTGATGATAGAGCCCATAAACTTCCCCATATAACCCACTCGGCACTTCTACCTCTAACTCAGTATTCACTAAAGCTTGATGGATGGAAGGGATGGGTATGGGCCCTGCCGCTCAAAGAGGTATCCCTTGATATTCATAGATCTGCTGGGGAGGGCCCGAGTTTTGCGCTTTAGTCAAAGGTAACAAACAGGCCATACCCCATCACTATAGGCGAGGTTGATATGGTTTGTATGCACTGGATCCTTTGGTGCTCCCCTGGAGGTAAATTAAACTGGAATCCGCTGCCCCAAAATAGCTAGGGTCTCTTCCATCATGTCAACGACAGCCCCATAGTGTCACATAAAAGCAGTTTTAATCAACAGATCATAGTGGCTATTTGGTAATACTACTGCTGGAGCCACCACAACAATGGATCCGGACCACAAGGGAAGCGCGCTATACGCTCCTTCAGAGACAGTGGTTTCCACCCCAGCAGTTTCATACACCATCTGGTGGTCTATGTCAGGTTTTAAAGGTAACTTCGCCACCAACTTAGTGGAGACAATGTTAACAGGATCGCCCATATCAATTATAGCTTGTACGCGGGTCTTGGCTACCACAATATCACAGTAGGTGCACTCCAAGTAAGATAAATGCCAGCTATTTACTATGTGTACACTCAGCAGTTCACGTTTTTCCAGGAATTTTATAATACTTGCACCGACTTCAGGGTACTCTGAATTAATATCATCTACTGGAAGGGCGACCTCTACTCCTCTTAAAGACAACGCATCTGCAAATGGTTTTAACTGGTATGGCGGGCTTTGATCAAACATTTGGCAAGCGCAAGGCTCTGGTTGCTCAAGAACCCTTGTGTTCACCATTTCTTTAACTTGTATTTGAGACAGCACATTTACTCCCCCAACCGGCTGTTGGTAGAGGGAAGCATCGTCATACTGGTAGGCTTCTGCTGCACTTAAAACAGTAGCTTCAGGTGGGACGTATGAATTTGAGAAAGCGGAAGTAGTGAGCCCCATCACTACTCTGCTCTGACTTTTCCCTGATAACCTAGATCTTGTTGTATGCAAGGAATCTTTCAATCAGGTCACCATTGTCCCATGTGCCTGGTGTGACCACAATTAAAACAACTTACTCCATAGGGCCTACATCTGTGCTTAATATAAGTTGACCTACTTGTAAAGTTATTCTGAAGATGATCGGAATAACCAGACCCACTTGGTAGACTGCCTGCTATTAATCAGCATAGTTAGGGTCAAAGCGGTAGTCAGCCAGTTGTTGCTCATCAGTTATGGGACAGATGGTGAGCTGCAGGGAGTGGCCTGGCATCATCTGCATTGACAGGTTGCTTTCCTCCCCATGGTCAGGGTAGGCCTCGGTGACAGCGGGAACCCACATGATATTGGGTGAAGGGAAATTTACAGCTAACTGACGTACAAACTGAACAAGTTTAAAAAGAGGTACATCATCCTCTAACAATGAGGCCATAAAATTGTACAGCTCAGGATATAACTTCACTGCAGAGGCCATTGCAATGCATACATCAGCTTCAGCTAGCATCTCAGCCCCAATCAACACATGTGCTTCCGCTGTAAACTGCTCAGTGAATGCAGTGAGACTCTCATTTCGTTGAAACCCAATGGTCAGAAACTTGGCTTTCCACTGAGACATCTTTGCTTTTCCGCCAAAAACTATATCACCATCTCCTTGATTTCTTGGTAAGTAATGGAACTGTCTGGAAGGTAACAAACAACTTGATCAGCACTTCCGACATTAAGGTGAAGATTAACAGTTTCTACCTGCGCTGGTCCAAGGCACCTTCAGTCACAAACTCAAATCATCAAAAGAATCCATGAATATTGCCTTCGCGATCAAAAGGCGGCAGCTGAGCACAGCAGACCTCCTGGAGCAGCCCATCTTGTCTTTTGAGCACTGTGTCTAATGCAAGTTTCAACTCCTCATATGCACTGGTCTTATTATGTCATGAGGATTTCTTTTCAAAGCAACCTAGGGGAGACATAGCAGGCAATTTGAGTTTTATTATTTTGTTTTTGATCAATGGCCCCCCTGTAGTGAGCACCACTGTTATAAAATTGGCGGTATCAAGTAGATACGCTGGCAATTTAAGCACAGGGTTTGACCCACTGAGCAATTGGAACCAACGATTTGATGCTTGTTGTCCGTGAACCAATGGTATAAACTTTATAAATAAATATGGAGCACTTGCTCCAACAATTTCTTTATTAAATATCCTTATAACGCGGATTCTTTATACTGCTCAACTTAACTCCTCAGCAACAACAACCCTCTTAATCACTCAACTCACTTATATTACAGCGGCTTGGATGATACCACGCTCATAGCTTTGGACTATTTGGTTCCACTGTTCCCTTTATTCTGACTAGTTAATTTCTAATTCACTATCGCCCTATTGTAAGCGATTTCATTTGTATTTGTCAAATGTTGACTTCGCCTTATTTCAAGTGCTTAAATTACCATTACCAGTTTGATTCCAACGGATTCCATTCAATTCACCATATTGATTTAGTGCTTATCGTCCAGTCATACTGGAATCACGACACCATATCAGAAAGGGAGGAAGATTTGAGAAAACTTTTGTCCAGTGCCCACTTTAGTGGTGGACCCTGCCAGACAGCATTGGGGTGGGAGCATCAGCGATATGGCATAAGGAGAATAGTTGTGGGTTTTCTTAATTTATAAGGCCAGCAATGTCCAATGCCTTAACATATTGAGCAAGTTGTTGCTCAGAGAAAGTGATGAGAGCCAGCACACAAGTAAAAGATTTGATGTTCCAGCAGGTTTCAAGATAAGTGAGTTTATAAAGAGAAGTTTTTGCCACATCAATGCAAGTGTGGTTCGCACTAAAAGTGAGCTCCTCAATTTCATATTTTGCATCTTCCTCAAAATCATGAGGGAAATTGGGGATAGTCATGCTTTCAACCAAGGGTTCCATTGCCAGATGGAATTTCTGGCAGAGTAGGGTGTTGGCAGGAACTACAGCAGCTTTGACTGCCATTTTATTTATATTTTTGTAAATAAGATAGCCGTTTTTAGGATGAAAATGGTGGGGCATGATTTGGGAGGAATGAAAGAAAAGTCCTCCAATGTAAAATTTGGTTTAATGTTATATGACCAGTCATCTTCATCAATCCAATCAAGACACTCAAAAGGATTTGACTTGGCTAATGCTGGCCCAGCTACCGGAGTTGTCAAGTTATTCATACCTTATTGGCCATGAATTGTCAACCATGGAAGCTCAGCTGAAACTTTTTCAGCCATTAGCTCAGGTTAGTGTAATTTGACCAAATTTTTAAAAAGTTTGTAATTATGATTGGATGCAGTTTTGGAAGCCACACCAGAATTTGCTGAGGTTGGTGGTGGGAGAATCAAGCCCCACTTAAAAAATATGATAGTGGAAGCAGCTGAGCCAATGCCAGAGGGTGGAGCAGCGGATGTGGCAGAGGCAAAATCTGTAGGGCACTTGCACTTCAAGTGATCAAGCTTTGAGCAAAAGAGGCAAATGGTGCGGCCATTCTCAACGCGCAGCCAGAATGGGTGATCAGGGGCGGATCTGATCGCCGTGCAAGGAGGAATTGTGAGATGGGTGTCATGATGGAATGGGAAGATTGTCACAAAGGCGCACAGCCCTGCCAAACCAACTGCTCCATTTGGAACCACAAATAGCAGCACAGGTTCTGCGCATTAAAAAGCCAAACCATCTGTGAGCTCATGGCAGAGGCGTTTGTTGGTAAGGTGGGAGGCCAACCTGGCGATCTGGACCACCAAAGTGGCCTCATCTGTGAGCTGGGTGCGAACAATCAGAAGGGGATATTTTAAAATTGATGGCAGCTTAGATGCTGCTGTTGCATTGGCCTTGGAATGGAAACTGAGGTCAAAAACCACTTAAAGGGTTGAAATTTTATGAAGCTGGTGGGTTTAAACAATGATGTAGCCATCTTGATGATGGCCATGCTTGCATATGGTAAAAGATTCCCATATTTGACCTGGAGGCTGAAATGTAATTTTCTCTATGGGAGCACCAAAGGGCTCCAGAGCACCGCCTGGGAACTTGCAAGATGGTGGGCCAAGTCCTGAGGAGGGACATGACGCCCAGTATCATTAGGGGGCTAGCAGAGCCAGCCCAGGCGTAATTCAGTGGCAGCTGAAATGCACCAGATGGCGGCGCACCTTCACCCCAAGATGGGGCAGCAGGCATCAAAAGCATCACCATATGTAAGATTTGGCTCAATTAAGCAGCAATTTTTGTATTTATTAAAAATTCAAATTGGCTTTGATTTTGATGAAGCAAAAGAGAGCTTTTATTAAAGTTTATTTTTTACAAAGTAATTAGATTTCCTTGAAAACTCCAATTCCTAAAAAGGAATTCTACTCATACAGGACAAGGTCAAAGCTATCTCAAAAATGCATCCACCTAAAAATCTATGGGATATCCAGGTATTTCTAGGGATGATGGGGTATTACCATCAGTTTATCCTAAGTTCACCCAGCTCAGCAAGCCCCTTGTCCGCCTATTGACCAAGAATATTCCTTTTCAGTGGGGTGGTGAGCAAAAGGCCAAGTTTGAGACGCTAGATCAACTGCTACAACAACTTCCTATCCTAAAGCACCCAGATTATACTAAACCTTTTATCTTATTTACTTACGCTTTGGACTACGCTGTTGGGGATATCCTAGCCCAATTGGATTAAAACTGTGTAGATCATCCTGTATATTATTTTAAGTGTGATGCTGCCAAAGGTGCAACACAACAACAGTGTAATGGAGAAGAAATACATTTTAGTCCTGTTAGCTGTAAAGCACTACCGACCTTTCCTATATGGACCACCCTCACTGTGGTTACCAACCACGCTTCTTTAAAATGGTTACAAAACATGAAGAATCATATAGGCCAGTTTGCTCGCTGGGCTCTAAAGCTCCAGCATTATAACATGAAAATCGAACACCGTGCTGGAACCTGTCACATGAATGTTGATGGGTTAACTCAGCTACCAGTCCTTCACTTAGATAATAGTGAGGCGGAGAGTTTGCATGACCTCTTAATGACCTGCGATGACTGGGAGCAAGGTTGAGACCATACAGAATATGTTAGCCCGGCACTCCCACAACACCAAAGTGGAGAGCGGGAAGTTTTATAAGCAGGTGGGGACAAGATGGCTACCTTACCTTTGGCCCTCAGAATGCATACCTGCTATCCTGGAAGATCACTCCACACTAGGTCTTGGAGGAGCAAAAAAAACCTATGAGTGGATTAAGGATTGGTACTATTGGGAAGGGAGTATGGAAACTTTGCAAAGTCTTGGATGCCTGCCTCTCATGTAAGAAGCAATCCAATTTCAAGAGTAGATACCAATATTAACCAAATATCACTCACCAACTGTTCCACACTATCATCGTAGATGTAGTAGGTTCCCTCCCAAAGACTACTGGTGAAAGTAAATTTATCCTAGTAGCTATTAACCACTTTACTGAGTGGGTTGAAGCCGTGGCTCTCCCTTCCCAAATGGCCAAGGACACAGCTACATTTTTACATCAACACATTTTCACTTGTCATGGTTGTCCTCAAGTACTACTCTTTGACAATGGTAAGAACTTCACCTTTAGATTAATCAAAATCTTGGCTACTTACATGAGAGCCCAACAACTTTTCTTAGGTCCATATAATCTATCTATCCTTGGAACAGTGGAGAGACAATTGTACCATTGGTTCTATTCTATGAGAAATATCCTCTTCTGATCCACTTCACTGCAATCAATTCTTACCCAGTGCTTTTATGGCCTATCATATTAGTTATCATTTGATCTTGAAAATGTCCCCATTTCATGTCTTGTATGGGCGGGAACCAGGAATATATGCCCTCTTAGCTATGTGTTTATTCTCCTCTAGAGCTGAAAACCCAAGAAATAAATGAGATTATTGGCTCAGAGCATCATCCTGCCCTAATCTGAGGCTATGTCCAATTTAGCAAAAACATTGGCAAAAGAAGAGCAGTCTGCAAATGAGCTCTGAACCCCTACCTATACCTTAAGTGTCTTACATTTTCCTCTACTACCATAACCGCATTACTCTTAGAAGCGTCAAGCTTGAATTAATTTGGGAGTGTCCTTCCATTATCACCTACAAGAGAGGAAATGAGTACTTTATAAAGTTCTTGGCTTCAGGGATTCCCATCAATCAGGTACATGGCCGATTCCTGCGGCCCTATTCTCAACATTCTTGAGGGGGGTGATGTCGAACATTTGCCCTCCCAGCTTCAAGGTAACAATGTTTTGGATCAAAATCGGCTGATAGGAGAGGAATGTCAGAAATTTACAAGTCCATAATAATGAGAAGAGCGATTTAAATGATAGTAATGATTTTATCAGCCAAAAGACTCTGGCTAATTCTTGGTGGAACCCTGCATATTGGGGCAACACTATTTAAAATACTTCATGGGCGATTAACATGAGATCAAGCAGTCAGATTACTCCAACCACACAGCGGACTCTGGGGTGTCCATTGGATGGTCTTCCCCCAGCCACAACCAATTCCATTCAAGCGCCTAAGTGGGGACAGATCTCTTTTATAAGCTTGGCGGAGGTCCTATAATGTGCAATAGTTTTAATTAATGGGGATTTGCTGAAATATACTAATTTGTATCTCATGGGTTTTTTTTGTCCTGAATAATTCCCCATCTGCCATTCAGCCAAAGTGAAGCGAGTTTTCCGAGCTTTGATAGGCTAAAGTCACATATTTCCTAATTTGGAGCATACTAAGTTGCTTTAAACTTACCATTGAATTACCTTTGACCCTCAATACATTTTTAATATTTTTTTTAGTACTAGATGAATACATTTTTAATATTGATGTTCAGATACTAAGATGATTCGTTTTTCTCTTCCCACGCCTGCACTAATAAAACCCAAAACCCAAGCTTTTTATTCTTATTAGTGATTCTATCTTCAAATTAATAAAACCTTTGTGGAATCCAACGGCGTTTAGCACCAGCGAGAACACTACTAGCTGGATTCCCATACAAAGTCAATATTTTATGGTTGGTCAAATCCAAATCCCAACATTATCCCCACTTGAACAAATATAGGAGATTGACAAATTTCCTACATTTGGCCGTTAGGTTATTTGTTGGTGGTGGTTGGCGCCTCAGCACCATGCTGGAATCACTCCAAAAATTTAGCATGTACTCTAATAATGATTTGCCATTTGATGTGGTCCTTGAGCATTTAAATATTGATTTAATTATTCTCTATAATATCAAATGGCCCCTTCCAGAAGCGTTTAAGCTTACTCTTCCTGCTGAACCGATGTTTATCATAGTAGAGCGCCTGATCCACTATGCTGGTACAGGGCAAAGAATGGCGATTCTGATTGTTGTACTCTCTATATTTTACTTTTTGGGCCATAACGTTAGAGTAAGCCTTATTTAGATCTAAATCAACATTCAAATGATGTTCTCTATTTATTGTATGGGGGTCATGCCCTCTTTGCAAATGAAGGATTAAGGATCTGAGTCAGTGCGGGTTGTCACCCATAAAGAAGTAGAGGTGTCAATCTTCCCATGGATAAGTGGAATGCAATATTATATGCAAAGACCAAAGAAGTCAGAAGGAGTTCCAACTGGACGGTCTTTCTGACGCCAATTTTCATGGGATCTCAACTAGTGTGCCATTGAATCACTCTACTGTACCATAAGTTTAGGGTGCTAGGGTGCTGACAAGATCCTGCGGAACCCTATCAATTTTATTAGGCTTGTTTATCACCTGGGAGTTGAATTTAGTACCATCGTCCATCAGAAAAATTTGATGTCACCCATGTTTATAGATGATACTTTATAAAATTAATTTGGCAATCATCACAGCCCCCAGGCCTTTACTTTGTCTAACTTCAGATCCATTTTTAAGGTGAAGAATAGCTACCACAATAAATTTAATTGTCCTTTGGCGGTTAGTAGTACAATGGCATCAATCAACATGACGTTGATTAAAAATTTAGCTTAAAAAATTTATAAAAAGTGGTTTTGCAATACAGAACCTCCGCTTGGCACACCCTACAGCAGCCAATGGCCTGATGGATATCAAACTGAATTAGTTCCCAGTAGTAGTGCTGTTTTAGTTGTTCATAGATCTTCTTGTTCCCTCTATAGCACACGGCTTTGTGGGCCCGGAGAACCAGATCTGTATGCTCAGTTAGTCATGGAATAAGTTATTTGCAATATTCTATTAATTTGTAGAGTTTTCTGACCTTAACAGCGGTGTTTTTCATCAGTTGGTACATTAAGCGTTATACCCCCTCTAATTTGTTATTGGGTTCTTGGCTCAGCATCTTGTCACAAAGGCTATCTACCAAGTTAGCAATCAAAACAATGGTAAAGAGTCAAGACGGTCTATCAGCTTTGATGTTTTGCACTAGGCCAGTGCTTAATTTTAAAATCATATGTCTGTAACTTCAATTACAATTGGAATAAACATCCTTCAGGCTCCATGAGGTTATGGAGACATCAAAGTGAGGAGTGGTCAGTTACTTTTTGAAGTGCATTTCATGAACATAGACTCTATATCTCTTATATGCATAGATCACCACTAAGAATTCTTAATTTCAAGGTGTGGTTCTGCTCTTGCACATCAAAATTCTAGCTACAGTTGGCAACAGGATTCTCAGTCCCCTTGTCAATGAGGTGGGACAGCAATGTCTCTATGGCAGTGAGGGACACGTCTGTTTGGATTACAAACTCTTTATTAAAATTTGGATACATGAGTATTGGCGCCAAGGTGAGGTAAGTACAAAATCAGTCAAAACACAACTGATAGAGTTTAGTCAATTGAATTGGGTCCTGTTTCAAAAGGTGGATAAATGGTATCCCTATTTGATAAAGTTCTCTATGAACAGCTGGCAGTAGCCAAATATCCCTAGAGGACCTGGATTTCCCACTTTCTGGTTGGCATCTTCAACTTTTTAATGAGCTCCACTTTTGTCAGCTGGGGCCATAACCCTGCTTGTCAAAGCCTAACTAGTCAATTTAACTCCTGTAAGAAGTTGCAATTCTTTTTCTTGATTTTGAGGTTGGTGGAAGAGATATGGCAGAAGACTTCCTCCAAGTGCTTTAAGTGCTGACTGAACGTTCCTAAAAATACTAAGTTGTCCAAGTATTAAGATGTAAAAAATACTAAGATCCCCCAGTATGCTGTCCATGTCCTTCTAGAAAGTGCCAGTGGCATTACATAGATCCTGAGGCATTCTTGTAGGTTGAAACAGCCCTTTAGTCAATATTATAGCGTATCTTTCCTGTTTTTCCTGGAAGCAACTTTATTTGAAATTAGTAAGAGAATAAAACATGGCGAAGAAGTATTTTCTACGCTAGTGATATAACACATAGTCGATTTTTAGGAGGGGACAAGTTTCCTATTTTATAATGTTTTTAAGTCTCTGGTAGTCAATTACAACTTAATTAGACCTATCCTTTTTAAGATTATAAATGGTGCGGCCATGAGCTCATGCAAAGCACTAGTATTCCATTCTGGATCTGCAGATTGATTTTGTTGTTGATGACTTTATCTGCCGCTTAGGACTAATGGATAGGGCGAAGGCAAATTAAAGGCGGTTTCTGTGTTAATATAATAGAGCATGTCATGGGCACCCCAAGCAAATTCAGCCATTGCAAAGATTTTCTTGTAGCTGTCAAATAAGGCCATTGCCTAATCCTTTTAATCATCCATAAGGCCAACCAGAGATTTGTGGGGTATTACTGAGAAGACAGCCTTGTAACTCTCTTCTTCCAGTCTTAACTCATCCAGCGTTCCAAACTCGTGTATGCTTTGCACTTCTTCCATTGGTAAAATGTGGTGCGATTTAACGATTTATTTCCTTTTCAAATGAATTAAAATGGGCAAAGATTAGATAGTAATATGATAACCTCATCGTGATCCAAGAATATGAGTCTAGGCACAACAAAAGTTTAATTGTGAGACATAGTTAAAGGGTGCAAAACTTCTCTATAGACTTAATAGTATTTTAAGCTTAGAACCTTATTTACTATGGCCTGTTGGCTAGGCAGAATAGCTAGTTGATAGCCAGCTCACAGCGGAATAACTTCTGATTTGAATATTTGAAGCAGTAATTATTAATTTTACCGCACCTCTTTCAATAACTACCGGGTATGATTCTGTTCTTAAAGGCTAGATATATGAACAGCGGATCTTGGCTCTTGGTCTGCTGGCCTTCACTTCTGTAGTCCATTATGAGGTTCTGATCAAGGATAGCTAGGCTATTAACCTCAAAAGCAGTTTTGACTCTGTAAGTTCTCATGTGAACGTTCCTTTGAGAATATTGTAAAGGGTGTTTAGTAAGACTATTGCAGGAGCCAATACAACTATGAAATTAAACCTTAGTTGTAACACACTGTAGGCCCCTAGTGAAGTAGTGGAGTTGATCCCCATGATCCATATCATTTACAATGATCAATAACAAGTGATAGTACTCTTTTTTTAACTAGCTTAGTTAATAGATACTGATGGGAGCCCTTCTATCTATTATGGATCTGACCCAAACCAAGCCAAGGTTGATATCAATGTAAACTCAGAACAGTGATTATCATTAGTGTCTATTAGGTGTGCGCCAAGCTTTTCAGCCTGGTCTAGGCAGGAATTTAGTTTCTCATAGAGTTGAGAAATAGACTTCTAAAATTATCTGAGGGTTATAGCCACTTTAATCTTCTTATTTTGGCATATTGCTAGAAGCAACTTATAATTTGTACTGCACAGGCTGCTGTACTTAGGGCTTTATTCCACCTCTGTGGTCAGTTCTATAATGTTCTCCTGGAGTGAGCAGGTGGTAACTGCTAATATGTTGTTGGCTATCAATAATCAAAGAGTCAGGGGCATCGTGGCGTTATGGGCATATCTAAAAGTATTTTGGGTTCTGGAAGAAGTAGAAAGTTCTATTTTTATTCCAGTCACTCTATTCCTATATATTGATATCCGTTGTGCCCACATGGTGTACCTTGGGTTTGGGCCCCATAGCATTGCACTGGCTATCATAGAGCTCTTTTATGCCAAATTAGGTGGCACTTGATGTGGCAGATGTTGGGTCTTCCGGTCTAGGTGTAATCAGGCGGTTTACCTTGGTGTCCTGCTGAGAAGTATTGCTTTTAAATTCTTTGTAATCACGATACCCCTTTTTGGGTGCATTGAAGGTTGCAGAGCAATGGTGGAGGTTGGTCAACATCAGTAAAGCATCAATCTCAGCATTTAAACGGGTAGCATGACCAGGTATAGCAGTTTTTAAAGTTCATAAGTGCTGCATAAGTGATCAGTGCATTATAGTCGTTCAAAACTTTTGTTCTGTATAGCACCTGAGCCTCGAGGTAGGAGAAATTATCATGTACTAAGCTTTGTTCATTATTCTTGAAGGAAATGTTAAGGAAGGCGGTTCTGATGGTCATCATCTCTGCTATTATGAATTTTTTATAAGAATGTCCTTAATATTATGGTAAAACAGCCATTCTTACTAATCTTGGAAATCACCAATTCTTGGCCTTCTGTGTCCAACGAGTACTTAACTTGGCCAGCTTAGCCTTGTTCCTTGCGCCATCCATAATAATCTCAAACACCATCAATAAGGTCTGTATGCTCTCTCTTTATTATAGCTTCAGCAAGTTGATAGGATTTTATCATACAACTGCTGGTGTCATTGGTTGCTTGGCTGAGACCTCGTGGTGCATTTGATAGTGATGTTGCCAATGCTTGAGCTAAAGTTTATGCAAGTTGGGTTGATGGACAAGCTGTTGGAATAAAGTGAGTGTGGTGTCATTGCAGCTGTCTGGGACATTTGGGTCAGCACAAATAGAAGTCTATTGAATAGGGGTTAAGTTGATCTCTCATAATTAGGCAGTTAAGTCAGAACCACTATATAAAATCCCAAGGAGCGCCTCGTCATCTTCAGACTCCAAGTCTATTAGGCTAGAACCATGTGCATTAGTTAAAATTTCCTTTTTTCTGGAGAGAGGTCACTGCCTGCATTTACAGAGTTTACCCCTGATTTTGTCCCATAACTAGTTTAGTTTATCAGAAAATTATTGGCACTTGTGCTCCATATTTCTCAACCTCTGACAGCTTTAGCTCCGTAGTTGTAAGCCTAGCTTTTAAGTATACTTTTTCTTTGGAGAGGTGTGCAATTTTTAGGCTTTGGGCCCGTGCTAGGTCATTCAACAAATCTATATTCCCAATACTAGCTGTTAAATAGTTTAATGACACCATTCAGAGTTCCATTGAGAGCACTTACCCTGTAATGGTCACCCTCTGCTTTTCCACTTGAGATCTTAAATATAGTTTTGATGACTGATCACTGAGCCTAAGAGGCGACCAAGCTGACATTCCATCTCTTATACCAACTATATGATGGTGTGATCATCTAAGTGTGAGATTCCTGTCGTCAGCCTCCAAAAATGTAGGTCGCGCCACTTCTGACCTCAAGTATTCCTTGGCCTGGCCGCAGTAATGAGTTACATTGGCCACCCATTGTGCTGCTGCCCCGCGGTGGTCCAATATCTCACCAATGATGCAGGCCAAATTGCTAATCAGCTAGCCAGAAAGTTTATATACTTGACAATTTTCTTTGCCTTCCTGGCATTGATTGTGTACAATGACCACGAGTACCTCTCAGAAAGTGCCATCCAGCCAGTCTTCCAGAAACTGGCTATCTCATAATTTAGCCTCTGAAAACTTGACCGGTATAATAATCTTATTGTGCTGCCCAGCAAAAATCCGCATAGTCTGGAAGATAGATAGATGTTTATTTAGGTGATCATCTCAACTATTTGTGACTGGGTAGCAATCTTCTTGATTAGGCAAAAATTGTAATTTCTTAAGATAAATGGTAATTTAAATATAGATAACCTGATTCTTTTCATTTCTGTCATGCCTAAGTGGTCTTTATTGTTAGCTTTAATGGAGAAGCTAAACTGAAGAGAAGCATCCCATGACTTTTTTGACATGTTTTAGGGATAAGTAAGCCATCTGTCCTATAGAATGGGAAGTAAACGGCCCTATAAGGACAAGCTACAGAGAAGGATAATTGTTCTCCTTAATATCCTAACTTCTAAGGTGCAAGTGTTCTCAGTTGAATTCTTCTAACTCCATGGGTTAAAGGGATAACTGCCCCACAACCATATACCAAGGCGGCTGATATCTTGAATAATAATAATTAGTTTCTTTTATGATAATGTTAATTGTGACGCTTGTAGTGAGCGCCAAAATGTTCCAATTGGAATTAATTCAGGGCAAGAGTTTTTCAAAATTAGATTTACACTTAATTAAGTATAGCTGTATGAGGACAGTATACTTAAAATAAATATGTCTGTTGATTGAAAAATAAGCTTTTTTATGAAGTATATTTTTCAGTTCTTCTGAAGACTCAGTTGCTACTTCCAGCATAGAAGGTCTGTTATGAACATAAATCCTGAATTCCTCTGAAGATGGCTGTTGATATTCAAAGGTATCTGAAGTCCATCCCCTCAAAGCTCTCTTAGATGGATAGTGGAGAGGAGTAGTACTTAATAAAAGTTAGTTCAGAGGTCCTTATAAAATAGGTTGGAACTTGGCTAGAAAGAAGCTAGAGGTTCTCAGAGAAGTCTTTTAGTTCCACTATCTTAGGAAAAGAGAGGAGAGCTAGAAAAAAATTAAGGATTTTTGGTAGATTGTTAAAATGTGGTTTTGACCTAAGCAGGTTCAAAGGTCTTGAGAGCAAGAAAGATCCTCTACTAAAGTGTCATGAAAAAGAGCGTAAAGTAATCTATAGGGTAAATCGTTAGCACCTTGAATAGTGGTAAGAAATAAAGGATAAGATAAAGAATGTAAGGAACGATTGGCTCATATCTTGGGAATTGGGAACAGATCAAAATTTACTATTCTAGATCTTTTATAGGATGAAAGAAAGTAGATAATAGATAAAGTTACTCATAGGATTAAATGAAGTTTGAGAAAAAGGTGTGATAAAACTGAGATAGGGGTTTGTTCTTTAAAAAAAAGAATAATAGTTTAATAGTGGATATCAGCCTGGAGTATTAATTAGTGGAGTAATTTAATAATGATTTATCTTAAGTTTGTCCATTAGAGAATTTTACAATACTAATTGAGCTTGGTCAATGATAAATAACTTGTAATTAATAATGTTTTAGGTCTTCGGCCTAACAATGCATCAATTTCTAAAATAATTATAATAAATGTAAGTTTAGATTGATCAAAGTGATATATAAGTTAAAAGACCCAAGTCAAGGCTACATTCAGGCTATTAAAACTCTGAACAATGACATAGTCTGATCACTTATGCATCCAAGAATTTGCATTTCTGCGTTTTCTTCTTTTCAAAGCGCCCTCCAAGAGATACGTTGGGCCTTTATAATGTAATCTTTGTTTTAACCTCCTCCACAGCACCTGAACCTTATTGCATTTTCCATTTTTGGATTGCTAATAAACTTTCATTACCACCAGGGGTTAAGCCAAAGGCCAGTACATCTTTAGAATATAGCTAGTCATGTTGTTTATGAAAGTTCTGGTTGGATATTTCTGAGAGTTTGTTGTTGGCAAGAATGTAATGGTGGATTTAGCTGGATAATTCAGTGATTTTTGATTAACATGAGAAATACTGGTTTTGGCAATATATGTTTGGTCAAAAAATGAATTGAAACAATACATTAAAATCAGGGACATATGATAATTTTTTTGTAATACTTAGATTTTGGATCAAAATATATCATTAGAATATCTGATGGCTAATTAATTGGAATCAATCTGCCAAGGGACATAGAAAGCAGGGCTAGGTGGTCTGGGATAGTGGTGAGGTCTAGGGAATTTTGTGGTATAATTGCTAGATCTGTATCATTTGGTTTGTAGAAATCAAATCTCAATAAAGGTATTTTATTAAACTTTATTATTGTTTTTTGCATAGATAAGTCTTGAGTCAATCAAATTCATCCTGCAACTCTGTGTCATTGAATTTGTAATGACCAAAGATTCATACTTTTTTCTGTCTTTGAGTACACTGGAAGCTTGAATGTTGACATAGATCATGAACCCTTACAAGGCTTAATGAGAAATTAGCAGTTGAAAATGAACATTACAAAATTTCACATCAATGTAGCAGAAATTTTCCTTCATTTTTACATAAATAAAACTCTTGACTGCAACAGTATTTTTTTGCTTTTTTGAGGATAAAGTTGTATCTTAAATTTTGAGGCGCAAAAGGGGTAAAATTGGAAGCCTTAGAGTTTTTGGGCTGCACTGAAGAGAGAAATGACTGTAGTGAGGTGAAGGAGACATTTTCAACTTTGCAGGGAACAATTATTGGTAACTAGCCTGGGTTACAATAGTTAGTGTAACTATGCAAAGAGATTTAACAATAAATATAAATTTGATGGCTAAAATAACAATAAATTATTGGTTAAAAGTTTTTGTTGTTGATAGGATGGCTTAATATCCTGTATTGGATAAGGCGCCTGGATCTTTCTCATTTAGGACCTAACTTTTCCTCCAGCAAGGATGTCAAGCCAAAGTCATCTCTAAGGGTGGCTTCTTAATTGTCAGCTTTTCATCATAATAAAGCATTAAATGTTGCAAACCAGGACGCTGGGACAGAGTTGCATCAGGTTACAATCCTTGAACCCCTTATCAATCCTTACCAATTTAATGGCAGAGGACTATTAGGTGGCAATCTATCCAATCCCTGAAGGTTCATTTTGGAAGAGGAAGGTCAAACTGTTGTCGTTCTGATTTCTAAGAGTTTTGAACTGGCTTACAATATGAACGCTGACATTGCCCCCAAGATCCTGTCATAGGGGGACACAGGGGCTCAAGAACCTAACGTGTATGCAATTAAATTGCATGTCTTGGACAACATTGGTAATGGAATACTAGAACCAGGTCTATATTTTACGTAATAGGGCCCTGACTAGGGAATGTCCAGGTATTTTAGTTTGCTCACCAGGGCAATAATGGTAAAACAAAACAAGATCTCTGATATCAAACGTGCTAAGAGTTAGTCAATTAGCATTAGATCACATGCTCTCCTTTGTGGTTTTCAAGACAATTCATTGAGTGGCAAGTGCTTGTAGTCAACTTAATTTATTGGTCTGTGCCTTCATAGGTAGCTCAATCATCTTGGGAGTGGCGGAGTCCACTAAGGGCTGGAAACTACTGATCAATTGGGGCCCTTTTTCTTAAAGAGCCAGTAATTATGAACTTAATTATCCAGTGATGGATTTTTAAAAAGCAAATAGGGCGGATGTCAAGTAATGGTTACATTGTATGGGGTCCAAGGTGTCCATCTTATGGAGAATAAAAACTAAAGTACCATTTGCATGTTCTGATGCCTCAGAAGTATAAGAATTATAGAGAGTAATGAAGCGCTGATTAGTATATATAAGGAGGTTAGCTCCTGAACAACTTGAAATGTTGTTAAAATCCACTGTCTGAAAACAAGACCCTTAGCATCTGTGCTAGGTGCAAATGGAGCAAAATGGAATAAGACTGTGGCCTTAAAAGTAACAACAATGATGTAAATGGTCTTGGCCCATTTGTTAGTATGGTCAATTGCGAATAAAATATTTCAATAACTGTGGAGGACCATAGTTAGGAGACTTATGGCGTCCACACTAAAGACAGTAAAGGGTAAAAAAGGAACTACAACAACTTGCTGATAATTAGGGCTTTGCCAGTTCTGGTTTTTCACATAAGACAGGCGTCAGATACTTCCTGTATAGTATCTTGCATTCATTTCAGTAGCACTGTTTTCTCACCAATATAGGTTTTTTAACTGCCTTTAGATCCTATGTTTTAGTGTACTTCTTGTTTGATTATAGTTTGAGAAGAGGGTAAACTAAGGATAGCCACTTTCCATCAATTGCTTGTAAAGTATACTGTACTGTATCTGTGTTTTTTTGAACATTAATCATAGTTTAGTTACAGTTTCCAGGGTTTCTAATTTCCAACAATATGGTTGGCTAAACTAGATTGCACAAGCAATCTTTTTGGGAACTAATACTGCTTAGGTTGGCATACTCAATAACCTATCTAAGTTCTAATGGGATGTGTTTGATTTTTTTCTTGGAACAAGGCTTTCTGGTGCTTGTTCCCTTAAATCTAACAGTTTAAATCAGGAGCTTTTTCTTACCACTAATAGGAAAATAATAGAAAACTAAAGAATACTAAAAAGTTTAAAATTATATATTTTATTTGGTGCCACGCGGGAGTAAAATGAGAGAATCCACTTCATAAATTGATAAAGGTATCTAAAACGTCGAGGCTCAAAGTTTGTATGGCTTAGGAATTTCCAAATTTATTAATATGAGATTTTAGCCTATTGAAGCTCGGAAAATATACTTCACTATGGCTTTATGACTTATGGGGGGTTAATTGGCGGCAATATTTATCCATGGGGTAACAATATAATAATTTCAGCCGATTCCTTTTAGCAAAATTTATTGCACCCTGGGGGACCCCTGCCAAGCCAATAAACAGGAGTGGTCCCCAATTTGGTGCTGGCTTTGAATTATTTGTGCCTGGGGGAGAAACCTTCGATGTCCTCAGGTTTACCCGTGGACTCAGGGGAATTTAACTTCATCACTTGGCACTATTTTTCCGGTTAGTTGTCACAATAGTGTTGCCCCAAATTTCAGGGTTCCACTAATAATTGGCCAAGGTTTTTGCTGACAAAATTATCATTTAACTTAAATGTTTCTCACTATAATTGGAACTTTTAAATGTCTGACATTTCTCCTTTTTGGCCGATTTTGCCCCAAAAAATTATTATTATGAAGCCTGGAGGGCAAATGATCAACAGGCTGTACCAGAACGGTGAATGATGGTAAAGACATAACTTTGTATCTAAAGAGCTCATCAGGCTAATCAACTGCTTTGATCATTCATTTGTTGAAGCCACTTTAGAGATGCACGGTCAGTGACAATGGTAAAGTGGTTCCCATCTATAATTAGGGCCAGAAGTGCGTAATTGTGAGTTGTACAGTCAAACATTCTTGCTTAGTAACACTGTAGTCTAGAAGCCTTTGATAAAGGTTTTGCCAAAGTAAGCCACATTCAATCCACTAGCTGCTCATCTAGCTGGGCTAGGATAGCCTACACGGCCAAATCAATGACATTAGTGAATAATGTGAGGTGTTAGTTGATAATTGAATGAACCACAACAGGCTGGTTGAATAGGGCCATCCAGAGGAAATTAAAGGCCTGGCCTTTTTCTGAGTTTATACATTGAAAAATGACGTTATTATGCAGTAGATACATAAGAGGCTTGGTAAGGTTATTGAATTGTGGGATAGTTACCTACAAACCCCATCAAACCTAGCATCACCTGTATGTCCTTAAAACTTAGAGGTGGTGTCATATTCACTATTTCAGAAAATTTGTCAAGTAAGGGATCGATTCCTTACTTGGTGACCTTATGGCCCAAGATTTCATTTAGGGCTGCAAGAATGAGCACTTGGAGGGCTTGAGTTTCAGTTAGGCCTCCCAGAGTTAGAAAAGCTGACAAAGGTGATCTAGGTGGCCATTGAAAGTTTTGGAAAAGATAGTAATATTGTCAAGGTATACCAAGATGCAGACTAACTTCAAGTCGCTCAGGAGTCCGTCCTAGCACGTTGGAATGTGGCAGGGGCATTACATAGCCCCTATGGCATGCAGGCTGAAGTAGCCCTTCGTTTGAAATCAGGGTACACTTGTATTGATCTTAATGTGATAATTCTTCCTTCCAGTGCCCTCTGGATAAATTCATCACTGAAAAATGGGCCTCTGCCAGGAGCCATAGAGAGTCATTAATTTATGGGAGGAAATAACTAGCCTCCTGAGCCACTGTATTGAGCTTACAGTTATCCAGAATGACTCAGTGGCTCAAATCTTTCTTCAAACAAGTAATTGAGGAGACGCCCAAGGACTTCAAGAAGGCACCAGATGTTGGACAATTGAATTCTTTAATAAATGAGAAATATTCTCAGTGGCAAATAAGTCACTTATCTCAAAAAATCCTTGGTTTGACTCTTGGAAGAATTTTGTAAATCAGATTAATAGCTTCACTCCTAACTCTCAGCTACATGCCAGAAAGCAATTCAATCTGGTCAATCCGTACCCTTGGTGGAATAGGTTAACTGACGTGGGAGTCCCCCCATGCACTACTTCAAATTTAGTGCCATTACCTTAGCCAAAACTAGCCCTATTTTATAATCCTGAAGGGAGTTCTGGCTGCTACAAATATTTTATTACCAATCAATCACTAAGAACACCAGCTAATTATCTGAACTAATAATAATTCCAAGATTTCTGAGTGAAAGCATTATACTAAACATTACCTAATGGATATAACATTACATTTGAAAACCCAACGCTAAAAATAAGCTCTATCAAGGTGACAGGATTTTCAAGAATTATGATAAGCCAGATTTTAACTTAGCCAAATTGATTTCATCTTTACTTATTGTCAACATTCTGATATTACTGGACAATAAGTCCATATAGCCATGGCGGATTGGCTAAAATCCGCTAACAATAATTTACTAGTGTATGAATGTTCAAGCGCCTTGGGATAAGGCCATATTGGGTCAGGAAGTATAGTTATTGGATCGCCTCCAAATAAGGTGATAAGGCGATGTCAATTAATGACAAATATTTAGGAGATCATTTTGAACAAAATAATAGTGAAGTTAAGAATAATAGACCCTGCGGGACATCACAGTTACAAGGATGAACCAATGAGGAAATGGCAGTAAAGAATAATTAAAACAAAAGGATTAAAATCTGTAGGAAACCAGCTTAATTGTGCTCGCTGGTGCTTTCGCCAGCTGGTTTCCACAAATAATTTTAAGAAAATAAAAATATAAAATGAATAGTGCTAGTAAAAATGGGATTTTATGATTTTAAACAGGCGCGCAATAAAGGCAAATTGATGATCCTCAACCTCCAACTATCTAGTATTTAAATTAATTCGATGGTTGAGGGGAAATTTGGGAATATGTTTAAAATAACTTGCATGAGTCTGAATTAGGAATTTGAGGAACAACATATCATAGTTTGAGAAACTCACATCAGTGTTGAGTAATTGACTGGACCTAATTGTTGGATATTTGATAGGGACATAATAAGGTTAGCATATTTAAAACTTTTATTATGGATCATATCAGATATCAGCGATTATGGACCAGGTATATTCTAAGCTTATGCAAAGCTTAGAATCCGCAGACTAGCAATTTCACTTAATTATATTTGAATATGATGATATGGGCTCGAGGGCTTTGCAGGTTAGGTTGGACTTAGATTAAGTTTTGACTTAATGACTTGGGCACATGGGCTTTGTTGATCTATGTCAAAATTAGTTTTTAATGTCAGTCAAGTTTCAAATTGAATTAATTACTAATTAGTGATATGAATTGCCTTGGTATGTGCTGCCAATTGCACGTGAAAGTGCATCAATTCAGCTATTTTGAAGATGCATATGAAATGCCATCTCAAGAATGATGACAGTGTTTGCACCGACCCTGAGGCTGAACATGGTGCCCTGAGTCAAAGTATACATAGATGTTCTTACAAACTTTTTATGTGGCCAAGTGCCACTGAAAATAAGATGTCATGGGTAAGATGTGGTGAACATCAAACCCTATATATAACCCTTAAGTTGACACTAATAAAATATATTTCCTCTAATGGATGAGTTTAACTTATCTTATAAACTTTTTGCATTAGCACTTCATTTTGAATTAGTCAATTTTCACTTGGGATCAGTAGGATCAGGGCGGCGTGCCATTGTCCAAGTGAAATGACAGGGTATACAATTGGAGTATTACTAAGAAGCTATATTATAAATTTTAATTCACCATACTGTCTATTGTCCTCACACAATAGATGCTTGAAACCACATCTCACCCTTGAAGAAGAACCAGCCCTCTGAAGCAGACACCCAAATTCAATAATCAGGGCAACAGAACAAAGGAAACAGAATTCTGATTGGCCCAAATGTACCCATGAGGTAGCGTTTTTATAAACTTGAGCCAATCACCACCAGAGAAATTTCTGCACCTTGGGGGACCCCCACCAAGCCTATAAAAGGGGGGGTCCCAGGTGCGTTGAAGGACTTGTTGGG
>JAKSZP010008150.1:0-120386 GCA_022478985.1 Massospora cicadina | reverse complement strand
GATAGTTGGTGCATGTAGACAGTCATGTTGTGGACGTCCACCATCACCAGGATGAACTAGTACCTCACTTGAATCAAGAGATACCCTGAATAATAGGAGAGTTGTTAGACTGGCTTAGGCTTTTAGGTGAATGGATAAAGGATGTCATGACGCTGGGTAGTAACACCAAGCACTTTATGGTAGAAATGTCCTAATGAGTGGAAGGAATCAACACGGCGGTGGCTCAGATCAGGGACCAGGTTACCCTGTTAATGTGGAGGATGACTGACCATGCCAACACAGTAGCAACCAAATTTATTCAACTTCAAGATGAGTGGAGTAACCAGCGGATGGATGACCATTTGACAAGCTTTTTAAAACGACCTCAGATTACAACCAATTGCTAGGTCGGATTAATCAGCTGGAGAGTTCCAGTCAGGCATCTTGGGCCAAGACTTTACTCTTCCATTCATTGAGATGGTGGAGTATGCCGATATGTGAGTGCACTTAGATAGCCTTCACTGGTCTAATGAGAAGTTGTTGTGAGATCAAGGTGCTCTAATCAAATCAAGTGGACAAAGAGAACTGATAAGCGTGCAAAACTGGATGGCAGAACGCGAGAATGCAAGGCACATTGGAGGATATCCTCTATATGGCTTCAAGAAATGGAGCATAAACTGGACACAGAGTGAGAATTCTTCCTCAAATTTCAAAATGAATTCAAAGAGATTAGTCAAGGGGTGAGAGATGGGCGGTATAAGTGCTATTTGGTCAAAGTGGAGTGGATTACAGATGAACTTTTTCCTGAACAGAATGATGAAAGAGGTAAGGTATCAGTCACTGGTGAGTCTGCTGAGGTTACTACAGATCAGCCAGCAAGTACCTCCTAGGGTCGTAGCAATCCCTCACCACAATCCAACTTCTTCCTGGTCCAAGACTGCGAATTTGCATCCATCCATACGACCCTATCATGCCTTCAAGAGGATGTTCCCCTTGGTCTACATGAACTTATCCCATCTGTTCCCCAAGCCTGAAGCATGGAGCAGGGTGATTTTGTTTGGATCAATAAGTTGCCGCCTGACAGTTGTTTGGAACATGCACTGATAATTTGTACGGTTTAAATTTTCTGTGAAAGGATCATCAGATTGGCAGAAAGCTAAACTTTTATTATCTGCTCGGGATGTTGAGAGCACTGACCAGGTCACATGCTACCTTAAAAGTAGCTCTGTAACTTATCATAAGTTGAAGGAGACTACGCTCCTTCTGTTTAGGGTGTGGCGAAAATGGTGCAATGCAAGGCCGATTTTTTGACAATACAGGTCAAAAGAATGAGTCCCTGGTGGAGTTTGCAGAGATATTCACAGATTATAGCTCATTTCTTAGTGGGAGCAAATATCTTAACCAACAAGGATGTTGGCATAGCGTTGATCGAGGCGGTCAAGACATATCAAGAAATGTATAACACTTTGGCCCACTCCTAGAAGAAGAGGCGGAGCTTTTACAAAAGAGTAACCTTTTACGCCGTCTCTCTGCCACATTCAGTGCTCCCAACATGGAATGGAAAGCCCCTGCAATTTCTATCGCATCCTCATCAGGAAATGGACCACAACTATCCAATTATAATCCATTGGGCAATACTCACACACTAATATGTCGGCGGGTACTTTACGCCCTCCTTTCGCGCAAACTGACTTGTCCTATGGCCAAATTACAATTCTTTGTTTAACTTCCAACCCATACCTTTAGCATGATCCATAGGTGGGAGCCCTTTATAAATGCTTGTTTCTCATGCGGCCAAAGAAGCCACTATTTGACTAACTTCACAGGCAACCTAAATGTTCATGAAGTACCAACTTTATTTATTGAACAGGGAAAACTCAAGAGGAGTAAAACGGGACGCTCTAACACTGCTGATACAAAATTATTTGTCCCTGACAATTCCCATGAGTCACGTTGCATGGTCCCAGTACCCATCCTGACGACTTATTATATCAACAACTTCCTTACAATATCTCAGTCTCAATTAAAGAGTGAGACCCTAACCCTTCAGACTTGAGTTATTCTGGATGTTCAAAAGCCATATGCCTGGCAAATCATTGAGCAAAATGGCACAAATGAAGTTAGCCCTCAACGGGCTTTGCCTCCATATTGGCGGTAAACATTGTTATTTCAGTAGAAAAGATTGCTCAGGAGTATCCGCATGTCAGTTCTGGTATTGTCACTTTTCTTGGTAGCAAAAAGTCCTTGGATGTTCATGTAATAACCACCAATGATTTTCCTATTCAGAGTGTACTTACTATATTATTTTTGTTTAGAACACAAAAATTTGAGCTACTATAGATACTAGTGCCCCAGTTAATATAATCTTTACCAAGCTTGTGGCTAAGTTTCTGCTGGAGCCTGATGTGGAACAAAGAGTAGTTTATGGGACTGAGGGGCACAGAGACTGTGTCAGAAGGAGCTTACAGCGCGTTACCTCTGAGTTTTGGCCTGGTTAGGGCTTCCGCCACAGTGGTGGTTCTGCCTAATAACTATGATAAGTTAATTGGCGCTACGTTCATGTGGCGATTTGGGGCTATGTTCAATATTGAGGAAGAAGCCATTAGTATTCTAGGATATCAGATCCCCATTTACTTTACCTCTAGCGGAGTCCCAAAGGACCCAATCCGTTCCAGTCAGATCTACCTAGCGTATAGCGACATGGTGATTCCTGTTCAATATTGGTGGATAAAGCCAAGAACCCAAGCCCTTCTAACCATATTTATGAGTATAATAGTATTCCTCTATGGGTTTGTATGTTCTTTAAGCATATCTTCTATGCATCAAGACATACTAGGGACAGAGCTTGAGATTGACATCCCAGGAAGGTTTATAAGTGGTGATTATGGGCCCTATCAGTAATATCAGCTCAAACCCCACGTGGCTCCTGGGTTGCTGCTACCAGGGCATGGGGAAGTGAAAGTTTTAATAAAAAACCTACATAATGAGGCAATGACGGTCCAAAGGCACCAAGCGGTGGCATATTTATACTTGACTTCTATTGCTGAGGTTCATCATATTAATAATTTTGGGTTGTAGGAGAACCTTGACCTACCTGTATAGGCCTCCTTCAGCATAAATACAGTAATTCCGCAGGAAGCTCTGACAGGGTTATAAGAGGAACTGAAGGATATGGCGATGTACCTGTTTAAAAATACCGCTTAGCTTTTTCATCTACCAACCACAATTTGTGATGTGCATGGGGTGTTATGTAATGGGTAGACATGGGCGATCACTTCCAATTCAGTCACTTCCTATTTGGCGCTTGAAATATGCAGAATAAGTTGTCTCCTATGAGGTAGACCAATTAATTGAACATGGATTTTAAAGCCATCCAAGAGTCCATGGGCATTGTCAGTGCTTATTGTTAAGAAAATGATGGCGCCAACCGGGTGGTTATTAAATACCAGAAGCTTAATAGTGCCATTAAGCAAGATTCATACCTCCTCCCAAGATTGATGACACTTTAGATCGATTGGGAGGGGTAACTATTTTTCTGCCATGGATTTGATATTGAGGTACTGGCAGAGTGAGTTGCAAGTGGATGGAATGGGAGAAATGTGCTATATTTACCTCTAAAGGGTTGTTCTAACCCACGCAGATGCCCCAAAGGTTATATAATGCCCCAGCTACGTTCCAGCGGGCTATGGGAATGATAATAGGTGACTTGAAGCTGACCTTTATCCTAGTCTACCTTGACAATATCAATGTGTTATCTTGGATGTTCACAGAAAATTTGTACCATTTATAACAAGTGTTCCGCCGCCTTGCTGATGCTAACATCAAGGTCAATCCTCAGAAGTGTCATTTTTAAGGAGCAAATATAATAACTATCTGTTCATAGAGGACTCAAAAGAGATTGTTGGATTTTAGGATAGATATAACCTTTCTGGTGCATTATAGCCTAAATTTCAACAAACATGGGTTAAACCCACTTAGAATAATAAAAATATTTAAAACTAAAAAGTTTTAAGTTTTAGAGCTTATTAAGTGCTGCAGGGGTACGAAAAAACGAACCCTCTTACAATGTCACAGATTAGTAATTAAACTCACTTCAG
The DNA here is from genome assembly GCA_022478985.1 of Massospora cicadina. Lineage (NCBI taxonomy): Eukaryota > Fungi > Entomophthoromycota > Entomophthoromycetes > Entomophthorales > Entomophthoraceae > Massospora > Massospora cicadina. Next base: position 116,310 of record JAKSZP010008150.1, on the reverse strand, counting down.
TCTCAAAGCAAGTACACATCAAATCATTATTAAGCAACAGCCAATTTAGGAAATATGGACATTCACCCTTTTGAAGCTCTCGAATATTACCTTGCTTTATCAGAAGGGCTAATGAATAGTCAAGAGTGGGTAGGACAAGACCGTGAGGTAACGTTTTAATGTTTCTGAGCCAATCATCATGCGAGAAAATATCTGCAACTTTTGGGACCTCTTCCAACTCTATAAAAGGGCCCAGTCTCCGCAGTGTGGCTTGGATTAGATTGATATTAAGGCGGAGAGGGATCTTGGAAGAGTCCCTTGATTCTGCTGATGAGTCAGAATATTCTGGCTACCTAAACTCGAGTTATTTGGCCAAATTTTAGTAATAATTAAGGAATTATTGCCCTGATCTAAAGGATTCCAACAAAAATCGCCAAGGTCTTATGGTCAATTTTATAATCATCTTTGTCTAAAACGATCTTCTCACATAATATTAAACTTGCAATAGTCTGACATGGCTTAAACCTCAGCCATCAAAGTTGGATGTCATACATATTGTCAGGATCATGGGTTGTTACCATGGATCCTTCATTGTTTGTTGGCCAGTTGACCTGAAGCCCGATGGTGTTGGATACTTACATTGGTTTCTTCTCTTGATCAAAAAGGATTGTTGATCCAGATATCAAGTCTGGTGAGGAAAATTCCAATTAGATACAATTTTTACTTAAAATTGCAAAAAGAGAAAAAGCGTAAAGTTTATTAGCTTAGTAACAGCTATATAAGGGTAATTGGGGAGGTGTCTCAGGGAAAATATAAACAGTTCACGCTTAGATCTAAAGTAAATGAAGCAGGAATTTGGAGGCAGCCAATTATCTTGGTTAAATTGCTTGTGATCGTCTCATGGCTTGGGTTTAAACCTCAAGGTTAGCTCTGAGGGAGCATGATTTGACTCATGTTATATGAGGTTTTTCTCTGACTTCAAAAATTGTCAACTTTCATAGGAGTTATCTCCAACAGAAGTTTGAGATTTTAGGTCAGATTGGGATAAATTCCCATCATCTGACGCATCTGAATCTACCATTCAGGTAGTAATCTTAACAACACACCCTCTAGATTTTGTCATGGCTGGAAAATGACATATTTATGGGGACAAATCCAAGAGACAAAGCTGCATATCAGGAGGCCAAAAAGGTGAAGTTGGATGGCCTTCCTGATCTCAAGTATACCTTGGATCAACGCTAGGTGTAAACGAGGTATGCCTAGGTTAGACCCAGTGATGTTAGAGAAGTTCAGCCCTGCAAAAAGCAGTTGCGTTAAACCAAACCAGCTTTTTGTTAAATAAAAACGGCTTTCTTCGGTTTTTAGGTGAATTGGGCTTTAGACCCATTTAGTTTACGAAATTTCCAGCTTGGGTCAGTTGCTTTATACAATTAATTACCTGATTTCAGTCAATTACCAAATATGGTGTCTTGCTCAATGGAAGCATGCACTAATGTAGCGCCTCAGCTTAGAATTGCTTCCCTCAATTGATTGTTTACCCAAAATCACTTAAATTCTTCATGTCAAGACTAATCTTTCCCATTGGTCAACTTCTCCCTTACAATAAAACCCCTCGTTTAGTACACCGTTTTATATTTATGTTATCTTGGATGATTCTGTACATGGACCTCTTTGAGGAGGTCTCACGCAATGTTAACCACTTAATTTTAACAACACTAAATATATCCGCCTGTGCACCGTTGGGCCACCCAGGTTCCCTCCAATCTAAAGCGCCTATCCCTTACCACTCTGTGCACCGCGTTGCTCCCTTTTTGGTTTCTACCTTTCATTATAACCATATTTACCCTGAGTTATTTGAGTTCAAGCACCCTCTTCTGGGCTCTGATAACTTTTGTAATAAGGACTAATTTCTTGGAGTTGGCACTGCGCACCATGCACTACTACGCTGGAAACTGGAGAGTTATATATACTCTTTACAATCTTGGCGCTGGGGGGAAAATCGACAGAGAAAGAGACTATGTATGCAGGTTACAACTGTGACCTGAACAACCTCTATGATTGAGTGTTCATTGCCCTGTCTATAATGACTCAATAAGGCCCTGACCAGGTGGTGCCCAGTTTGTGATCATAACCTTCAGGCCTGTGATGATAGAATAGGACGAGGTCACCTGTTTGGAAGGTGTGAAGGGGATCATGCTTATCTTAAATTGAGCTGTTTCTCTACTGGTTGTGGCGAAAGGTTTTTAGAAGCCAGGGCCCAAAGTTTTATGATTTCATTTGCAATATTTTACATAGAGACTTCAGGTGCTTCAAGAGAAGCTTGGTCAATTATCGCTTGGACTTTGGAAGGCAGATGGGGAATTATGCCTGACAATGCTTGGAATGGCAACATCTTAGTAATTTGATGGTAACTAATCTGATAGGCCAGAATTGCACTAGGCAAATATTGGGGTCAATGGAGGGGGTCAGTCATAGCCATTTTCTGGAGGGTTGCAGTTAGAGTACATTTTACCCGCTCTACAATTCCATTGGTTGCAGGATGGTAGGGGTGGAGAATAACTATGTGGTTCCCATAAGGTCAGCTAAATCTTTCACCAGCGTTGAGCAGAAATTTTGTCCATCATTGGAAAGAATGATGTTAGGACTTCCATGCCGGGTGATAATCTTATTATACAAAAACGTGGCGGTAGCCTTTGCCAAAGCGGTGGTGAGCAATATGGCTTTGATACACTTAGTTAGATGGTCCACGGATAGTTGGAGGAACTGATATCCATTGGAGGCTCGAGGAAGAGTTCCCACAACATCAATGCTAATAGTATAGAATCATTCACAGGGTGGGACCACTGGATGTTGAGAGCGGGGATTAGTCCTGCTTGGTTTTTAAATACCAGACAGGACTCCAATAAATCCTGGATAGAAACAAGCATTCCCTCCCAAATAACATTGAGTTTTAAGCCACTGGTAGGATTTCTGAATTCCCTTATAGCTGACTTGCCAATGTCCCTCTAATATGACATCAGTTCAAGCTGATGATCTTATATAAGGCACCAATTGTTTAGACACAAGTTTGCACAATTGACCGTTCTTGACTTGGAGATTTGCCGTCCATTTTTCTAATTCCTTTGGAGGGTCAAGGATTCACCTTTCATAACTGTGGTTGAGTTAGGAGGTCATAGAGTCGATCCTCTTCAGGGTCAGTTATAGTTAAGATGGGAAGCTGAGATAAACAACCCGCGTTTTGATGGATTGTATCTGGTCAGTGGATAATGGAAAAGTCTTAAATAAGAAGTTTTACTGCCCCTGGGCTAATCTCCCATCAGGGTCCTTCTTTGCTGTAGCCAATGTAAGGAAGCATGATTAGTTAATATAATAAAATTCTTCCCATATAAAAAGGGTCAGAAATTCTTAGTGGCCAGTAGGACCGCCAAGAATTTGTGTTCTTTAACGCTATAGCTGCGCTCAGCTCTGAATAAGACCTTGCTGTAGTAGGCGATGGGATGGGCCACTAAGTTCCCATCACGCTAAGATAGTATGGCTCTGATGGCAATATTGCTAGCATCAGTAAAGAGGATGAAGGATTTATCAAAATTCAGATAAATAAGTACTGGAGAGTGGTAGAGAGATTCATAACAGGTCAAAGGCCTGCCGTTGCTCTTCTTTCCACTGAAAGGGTATTCCTTTCTCAGTAGATATACCAGAGGCTCAGAGGTGTCTGTGAAATGCTAGTAGAGGTTATGACGAATTAATAAAGAGGTTAGATATGGAAAGAGTTAGTGATAGTAAGTACTTACTTTGCGAAGTAGTTAGTACAGCAAATGGGGATAAATTGGCGAGAATAGCCCACCATTCCTAGGAAAACTTGTACATCTAGTAGGGATTTAAGGGGAGTCATTTTATCAATGGCCAAGACCTTGTGCCATTGAGAATATTCCAGCTTTACTTACCTTATGGCCCAAAAAATCCATTTCAATCTAATTAGAAAGAGCATTTTGATGGCTTTAGTTTTAACGACAATTTCTTACCACTGAAAGTCTTGCCTGAGGTTATCTAGATGTTCAGTAAACGTTTTTGAATAAACAGTAAATTATCAAGATAAACTAGTATGCAGGAGCGTTTTAAATCGCCTAGTAGTCCGTCCATACCGCGTTGGAAGGTATCAGGGGCATTATATAACCCCTGAGGCATTTGAGTGGGCTTGAATAGTCCTTCACTTGTTATAAGAGCGCATTTTGCCCAATCTTCTGGTGACAAAGCTAATTTCCAGTATCCACTGGCGAGATCCATAGCTGAGAAGTAGTGGGACCCTGACATTAAGCGTAAAGAGTCATCTATATGCAGCAGGGGTAACTATCTTTGCAAGTGATAGAGTTGAGGCAACAATAATTTTTAATAACCCAGTGACCACCATCCTTTTTCAAAAAAATAAGAGTGGAGAAGCTCATGGACTTTTGGAAGGCACAAGTAACCTAGCCTCCAACAGTTGCTGTAACTCTAAGGCCAGTTGAGCTTCCTCCACTTTGGATTTTTTTATGGTTAGTATTTAGATGGAGGGTGATCCTCAGCTTTGTTTTGATAGATTTCCTCGGATATTTCCACATAGTCACTTGGTCCTGAGGAAAAATTATCGCCATACTTCTCAAGGAGGTCTTCACATCCTTGCATTCATTTTGGGTAGGATTATCCCCAATTCTACTTTCAAGCAAAGCTATGGTGGGTGGGGGATAATATCCTAAATCCTGTAACGAGATAAATCAATTTACACTGGTGATACTCTTTATGGGACATAGTTTTACATATGTTATAGGGGCATACCAAAGACCTGTAGACTTTTAATGGTTAAATTCCCTAATAGAATAGAGATAGATTTCCATAGGTAAGATCCAAAATCCCCACAGGCAGGTTAACCCTTCCTTGATGGAAGTATTTGGGTGTCCACTAAGTTCCAAAATTTGATTAGGAGGGGTAAGAAGATGGATTTCCGTATCTACAATAACTTGTGAGCCTGAGGGTATTGTAATATATTGAGAAGTATACAAAGGAATCCCCTCCTCAGCATCCACAGTCTCTGGAGATAGCTTAGTTTTTTCCCTAATACTTGGTACTCAATTTTGCAATTGGAGGATGAGTATTTAAGAAACCATGTCCCTTTTTAGGGGCTCCTTTATTTTTGTTAGGGAGCTCAAATATTAACAGAACCTGATATCCTAGTAGGGATAGGTATTTTTCTTTGTGGTTTTTGATGCAGTTAAACTCCCGCATCAGTTGGACCCCAATAAGCAACTCCTAGCTATTGTTTTCTATTGCAATGTCGGGGGCACTAACTAATAACTTTCCAAAATGAAGGGGTAAAGCAGAATAGGCTCCTATAGCCTTAGTAGACTGACTACTTGCCTTCCCATATCCAACTTCGTGAATCAAGTCTGGAGCCATTTTTATCTTTTGGATAATCCAGGAGGAAATAACGCTAACTGGAGAACTAGTGTCAATTATTGCCAGGACTTTAACCTTATGGAATACTACTTTGACTCACACCACTGATGATCCAAATTGAAAGTTAATAGTGTCACGATTACAATATGACTGGACGATAAAGCCCTAAGTCAATATGGCGGAATGAATGGAATCAGCTGGAATCAAACCGTTACTGGTAATTTAAGTGCTTCAAAATGAGGCATTTGGCAAATCAAGAGTATTTATGCCAAGATTCGATACAAATAAGAGTAATATGAAAAGGGAAGCAGAATAGAAGAGTACCAAGCTGAGGATGCATCCAGCTGGGGAACAAAGGTATAAAGAGTCTGATGGAAGATAAAAGGAGGAGGTTTTTGACAAGAAAGGGAGCGCGCAGATAAGTCTGCGATTGATATTAAAATAAAAGGTTAACATTAGGGGCGATAGCTCCATACATATTTTATTAAGTTTTATTATAAATAGGCAATCCTCATATCGTCTGATTTGGTTGATCAATGGCTCATACCCTGTGCAAAACCAACTCGGCAGAATTGAGCTCAACCGCCATGAATTAACAGTGGTGCTCACTACAGGGGAGCCCATTGATCAACTAATCACAACTTCATCAATGGTACTTATGGCGCAACCAGCTTGCTCTGATGAGGTGCTACCCCCGGTGGTTGAAAAAACTCACTAAGGGGAACTGAAGCTTGCTGAGGATACCTTACTTCAGGTGCAAACAGTGTTTTAGGAGAACAAGAATATTACTGAGCAGCTCAACCATGCCTTCCGCCAACTGCTTCTGGTGGATGACCATGCCGACCAACTTACCAAACTTTTGAGAAGCGCGACGGAGCGGCTAGATTGTGTGGAGTATAAATTAGATAAGGTCGTTAAGGAAAAATAAATCTGCAGTGACAGGCTGCCCTCATTTAACCGTGATGGTAACATACATGGGTTTTTCAAGCGGCTTGAGTTTGCCATAGAGGGGGCTTCCAATCAACAAAAAGCTAAACTATTGTTATCTGCGTTGGATGTTTCAAGTGATGATCAAGTTGCTTGTTATCTTGAAGACAGTACTGTAGCATACCAAGAGGTGAAGGAGACTGTAATTCGCATGTTTAAAGGCAAAGCGAAAATGGATTAACGCAAGGCAGATTTTTTAACAATATCTTTTCAAAAAAATAAGTCTTTAACACAGTTTGCGGAGTGATTCACTAATGAGGCTCATGTGTTGTTGGGTGCCAATGTCTTATCTGATGAGGAGGTGGGTATAGCAATGACGGCAGCTGTCAAACCATATTGGGAGATTTATAACTCTATGTCCCATGTGCTGGATGGGGATACCAGACTCATCCAAATCATGAATGATTTACATCAGCTCTCCGCCATGAACAGCGCCCCCAACGTAGCCCAGAAAATCATTATTGCCCCCACTCCAACCCTTGCGGCATATATGCCGCAGCAACTGGTTTATCAGCCGCTGGAACGTATCCATCTCTCACATGAGTCAATAGACCCTTTCCGTCCTGAGTACGCTTCACCAGTTTGTCCGCAACCTTGGAACTTTCCTGGCAAAATTTGACCTGGTTCTTCCACCCCTAACTATATACGCGCACCTTTTATGAACACTTGCTTCCAGTGCGGACAAAGAAGGAATTATGCAGCCAAATGCCCTAGCCACCCACGTGTGTTCACAATGCCAACAAAGATAATTGAGAAGGGAAAAGCTTGAGCGGATTAGAGATGGGACGCTCTATCTCCACTAAGTCCAATTCACTTGTCCCCAACAATCCCCAACCATTTTTTGGGAAAAAATTGAACCTCAATCAGATGATGTGTTATACCAGCAGCTTTTATTGGATGCCTCTGCTTCCACTTCCATGAGTAAAGTCTCATCCCATCAGGCCAAGTTTTGCCAGGATGTGCAGAAGTCATATGTGTGGCAGATCCTGGAATAGACTGGCATTAGCAAACCAGATCCTTAACTGAACGTCACTCCTTTAGTAGGGGTTACTGTAGCCATTCCGGTGGAGAAAATTGCTAGTGAGTTTCCTCAAGTCAGCAAGGACATTTCCTCTTTTTTGAGTAGCACAAAGCCCTTGAACATACAAGCAATATACACCCAAGATTCTTCTTACTCAGAATGTACTTGTTGCGACATATTCGCTCAAAACATAAAAATCTGCGTTATCATAGACAAGGGAGCACCTGTGAACATAGTCTCCACTTGGTTGGTGGCTAAACTTATGTTGAAACCAGATACAGACCATTGCATAGTATATGGGACTGCAGGAACACACAGCACAGTGTCGGAAGGAGCATATAGCGCGTTGCCCCTACAATTTGGGTCAGTCCAGGTGTCTGCTCCAGCGGTAGTTTTGACAAATAACCACTACAATATGTTAATTGGCGCGGCTTTCATGAGGAAATTTGGCGTTGTAATAGATATGGTGGAAGAAGCCTATACCATATTTGGTCAACAAATTTCAGTGTATTTTTCCTCTGGTGTAATCCCAATGGATCCAGTCCACTCCAGTCAAATCAATCTAGCATACAGTGATAGAGTAATCCCTGTTCACTACCAGCGATTGAGTCAGTGGACCAAGATCCTCCCCAACCAGATATATGAGTATAAGGTATCCGCTTTGAGCAACGCGCCCTTTAAGTTTACCATCTGGACACCAGGGCATAACAGGGACTGAGCTTGAAATTTGAAGTCCCTAAGGGGCTTTATGGAGAAATCCTGGCGCCTCATCAGCACTCATGGCTCAAACCACACGTGACTTCAGGGTTATTATTTCCTGGGAATGAGGAGGTGAAGGTGCTGCTCACAAGCCTACAGAAGGAGACAATAACAATCAGGCGGCGCCAAGTGGTGGCTTACCTACATTTTTTCCCTATCAGGAAAGTTTGTTTTATTCATGACTTTGGCTCCTGGGAAAATCTCGGACTACTTGCTCCTTGTTTAGTGTACTGACTGTAGTTCCATGAGAAGCACTCACGGGACTATCAGCGGATCAGCAAGATAAGGCTATGGCGTTATTTGCAAAGTATTGGGCTATTTTCGCAAATGATGATCATGACTTGGGGTGCGCTCAAGGGGTGGTACATCAGATTAATACAAGGGATCACCCTCCCATTTGTTCGCGTCCTATTAGATGTTCTAGAGCAGCAGAAGAGGTTGTCTCTGATGAAGTGATTAAGCTTATCGAGCAAGGGATGCTAGAGCCATCAAACAGTCCATGGGCGTCACCTGTGCTCATTGTAAAGAAGAAGAATGGCACAAATCGGGTGGTTATTGACTATTGTAAACTCAATAACGTCACAAAGAAGGATTCTTACCCTCTTCCATGGATCGATGATGCATTAGACTGATTGTGCAGGGCAAATTATTTTTATGCCATGGATCTGATCTTGGGGTATTGCCAGATTGAATTGCCATTAACAGAATAGGAGAAATGTGCGATCACCTCAAGAGGATTATTCCAGCTGATGCGCATGCTGCAAGGGTTGTGTAATTCTCTGGCTACATTCTAGCGCGCCATGGATATGATTTTAGGTGATTTGAGCTGTCCTGAACCTTAGTTTACCTTGATGACATCAATGTGTTTTCGCGGACATTTACAAAGCACTAGACCACTTGGAGCAAGTGTTTCAGCGCCTCACCGCCACTAATATCAAAATTAAGCCTCAAAGTGCCATTTCTTTTTGGAGAAATTAGAATACCTCAGGTTTGTCATGGATTCACATGGGCTTAAAACGCAGCCAGCTAAAGTGGAAGCGATAAGCATGATGAATCAACCTAGTAAATAAGCGGGAAATTCAAGTGTTGCTGGGAATGGTTGAGTATTACCAATGGTTCATTCCCAATTTCAGCTTCGTTGGGGCCCCGCTTTTTGAGTCAATAAAGAAAAACGCTTCTTTCAATTGGATGGAACAATGTCAGAACGCTTTCAATGTATTGTGTACCGCGTTAGCAAGTGTACCCATTTTGCAACACCCCAACTTCGATAAGCTGTTCATAGTGCAAACGGATGCCTTGCTCTCTGCTATAGGGGCAGTATTATCTCAGAAGGACAATGATGGCGTGGAGCATCCTGTTGCCTTCTGTAGTCGAAGTTTAAACTGTCACAAATGGAACTACACTGTTACTGAGTGAGAATGTTTAGCGGTAATATACGCTTATAAACAGTTTTGAGTATACCTGAATGGGGTATAATTCCAAGTCATAATGGACCATGCTTCCTTGTGTTGGTTGCAGAATCTGCACGAACTGGAAGAATGGCTCACACATTGGGCGTTGAAGCTGCAAGCATATGATTTCAAGATTTTGCATTGACTGGGAGTGAAACATCAAAATGCAGATTGTCTCTCTAGGCTGCCAACAGTTGCAATCAAAGTGGATCTAGCTGAGATAATGTATGAGAAGATGATGGTAAATAAATACCAGGATGAGCCGCCACATATGATCATGGTACTAGATGGACTTTGGGTGGATACCTTTCAATGTGAGGGAGAACTATATAAGCGGATTAGTGACCAGACGCTGAGCTTCCCTAAGCCTTCATCCTGACCCTTAATAGTTATGGATGCTCATCGGGCTGTTGGCCATCGAGGATTGCGGAAGATGCTAGAATTCATGTGACCCCAATACTTCTGGGAAAGCATGCATTACGATTTATTGGAAACGGTTAGCTGCTGCCATCAGTGTCAAGTAGAAAAACCTTTCTGCAAGAAAGCCACCTACCAACTAGTGAAACCCCAGTTTGCATGGCACACTGTTTCCATTGATGTAGTGGGACCTCTGCCAAATAGTGACAATTGATCCAAATATATAATTGTCACTATCAATTACTTGACCTGATGGGTGGAAGCCAGGGCTATTAGCAACTTAGGTGCGGTCACCACTGCCAAGTTTATAATGGAGTGCATTATACAGCGGCATGGCTGCCCGCAGTTCATTCTGATGGACAACGGAACCAACTTCACTTCACATATTCTGCCAAAGTTAAACGAGTTGATGGCTATTCGCGGGGTTTTGACCACCCCCTATCATCCTGAATCCAATGGGATGGTGGAGCGAGTCAATGGAACCCTAGTGAACATACTCTGCAAATTGATAATGGATTGGCCCTCAGAATGGAGTGCCCTTCTACCTACTGATGTGTTCGCTTATAAAATCAGCTATCATTTGGCCACTGGTAAGAGCCCATTTCAACTGCTGTATGGTCAACATCTGGCTTTGCCTGCCTTGTTATATTTGTGTGTAGAGGACACTGGTGGGGTGAATCCTCAGTGAAATCTGAATCAACTCACGGATACTTTAATCAAGTTGCAAATGAAAGCCTACTCCACCAGTATAGCGAAGAAAATCTGCGACCAGGTGGCTGACCAGAAGCGACGGAGCAGTATTCCATTGTTTGCTGTAGGGGATTACATTTTGTTCCACGATCAACATGGATTTGGATAAAAAAATAAGCTCTCTGACATTTGGGTTGGCCCATTTGAGATTATTGAGAAGACTGGCACAGATGTCAACAACATTAAGGAACCCGCTGGGGGTTGGGTTATCAACCAAGTCCACACAAAGTTCCTTTGAGCATACAAACAGTAAGAACCTATCATCCAGTCAAGGAGGGGGTAATGTCACGATTCCAATATAAATGGATGATAAATCCCTAAGTCAATATGGCAGAATGAATGGAATCTGCTGGAATCAAACTGGTACTGGTAATTTAAGCGCTTCAAAATGAGGCATTCAGCGAATCAAGAGGATTTATGCCAAGATTTGATACAAATAAGGGTGATATGAAAAGGGAAGCAGAATAGAAGAGTACCAAGCTGAGGATGCATCCAGCTGGGGAATCAAGGTATAAAGAGTCTGATGGAAGATAAAAGGAGGAGGTTTTTTGACAAAAAAGGGAGCGCGCAGATAAATCTGCAATTGATATTAAAATAAAAGGTCAACATAAGGGGCGATAGCTCCATACATATTTTATTAAGTTTTATTATAAATTGGCGATCCTCATATCATCCAATTTGGTTGCTCAGTGGCTCATACCCTGTGCAAAACCAACTCGGCGGAATTGAGCTCAACAGGTGATAATTAACAAATAGCTAATAGTCTGTAATTAGAGATTTGCAATGAAGAAAGCAGAGGATTCTGCTGGGGCAAAGATTGGGGTTGATCAATGCGTTTAAAAGTTTTATCTGCCAAGGCTTGGCTTTTTATAAAAGATCTGACCACCAAAATTTTTTTGTGTATGACCAACATAAAAGTAAGAAAGCTGGAGGTTTTAATTCAGTTGAATAGACAGAGGTACTTCAACTTCTGACGTGGCAGCTATAATAAACATCTAGAAGTACTGGGGATACAGCTAGAACTAGAATAAGGGTCTTGAGGCGCTTGTTTTCTGTCAGCTTAAAAGCCTCTTGCCCTATACTGACTGATTTTTTATGACTTATGTTGAAGAATGCGGCAGTCAGCTACAGTGTGGTTTTTCTTCTGAAATGAGCGCAGTATAATTCAGATTAGGAGAATCAGGGGTGTGATTGCCAATACTTGAGACTGTGGCTTATTGTTGTTAAACGAGGTGGCCCAATGGGTTTATGTAGTACAGCCAGAAGTTCTGATATAGCCTCTTTATAAGTAGGAAGGACGTTAAGTTAGACTTCATCGCTTTAAGATAAAGTATGATATTAGTCATATTTTTAAGCTCCAACATTTCAGTGGTGATGGCATCATCTAATGTAAGATGATTCCCTACAACTAGAGTTTGTGCTTTAAAAATGGTGGGTGAATTCTCTGATAGCTTCCACCCAATTAAGGCTGATACCCATAATGGTCTGTTTTTGGTTGTTTAAGGTTAAGTCACTTCCAAAAATCCGAAGCAAGGAAGTCTTGGAATCAGCTCAAGTAAGGCAATGCATCAGATGGGGGACCATAAGGTCTTAAACCATGCAACTAAGACAGTTAGATAGGTGTTTGAGTCGCTGGGTGTCAGTGGCTTCCTCTATAGCATTTTTATAACAAAATAAGAAAGAGATGATGCTCCCTTCGCCTAAAATACTTCTCTTTAATGATAATTTGAATGTGCATATGGGGGGTTAAAGGCCAAACGATGTGCACTGACATCAGGGGACGTTTTCACTTAAAAAGGGATTAATATTACTGAAAGTATCATAAGGGTGGAGTGCGTCCACTATATTTTGTAGGTGTTAATATCCTCAACTATTAAATCTACCCAATCATAGGTGGCACAAAGGGCCGACTTGGTGGAATGAGAAAGGATAACTGCTAAATTCGCTTTTGAGCTTGGTAGTTGCATCACAAAGTTTGAGTTGGTGTTGTTCAAGGGTAAGAACTCGTTGCTCCAACCCATGCATCATAGCGGGTGATTTAGTTAAGAGTTTAAGGCGTTCTTAATCTAAAAAGAGATTGGACATCAAATTGGTATTGTTCATTTTATTTTTCACTGTGAATTTAGGTGAACCTGGCAGGGAGCACCAGTTTCGTCAGGACCACAGGTGTAATACCTTGTGTTGAGATTTTTCCCCATATTCCCAGCCTGCTAGATTACCTGGTATCACTAGGGGAAAATTCCCTAAGGCGAAGTGAATTGAAAATTGGTTGGCCTTAGTTTTGGAGGAACCACATTCAGGGAATTTTAGGATATTCACCTGGTCGTATCCATCAGGGGATTGATCTAGATGAATACCTAAGATCTCATTATGCGGAGTGGCTGATGAAATAGGGGCATCTGATAGTGATTAACTATCAGGTGTACCGATTGGGATCAGTTGGGGTTTATCACTGACTGATTGGGAATGAATAGTGAGTTGTGAGGCGAGTGATGCCGCCTACAACTAGTGAATCAATCAGTTGAAGTGACCTGCCATAATGAGTAATAAGTCCCATTACCTAAGCAGGTCACTAGCCAATTATGGTCGGTTAGCTTGGATTGAGAGGAAAATGTTAGGGACACGTTTTCTAAATATTTCCATTTGAGGTCTCGAGGATGTCCAATGACAGAATCCTAGCTAGGATGGGGAAGACCATTACTACTGAGACAAGGAAGGGTGATTAACAGCAACGGCTGCCATTTTATCGAAGAGGTGTCAACTAAGAGTTAGATAGCTGAATCCCCTACTATATAATTCCCTAGGTGTTTCGTTAATGAAAAAACTCAGTATAGAAAACTTAGTTTGAGGATAACAATTACTTTACAGTTTATTATTGATTTGGTGTATAGTTAGACTATCAGCTTCTATTGTGTTGTTCCATTCAAAGGATATTATGACAGAAGGCAATAATTGGAAGACTCTCAGAGAGAAGAGTAAAGATCTGAGTAGGGATCTAGAGACAAAGGAACCACAATCAGGGATAGCTGCCAACTGTGTGTTGGGCTGAGAGAGACTGTCACCGGGGTGTCTTAATGAAGATTGGGTGGACAAGAATATAGGGAACAATCCCTACAAGTACGACTTACAGAGTAGTTAATTGAGAGTACTGGCCAAAGCGTTGGGCCTAATAATAATAGTTCAATCATAACTATGGATAATAATCTCCATACTATTATCAATTAATCATTCTATACAACGCAACAAAGTGCACGAGGAAATTGAACCTGTGCAGTAAAAAAGGTTACTGGGTTGACAGCCAATAATCAACCAAGAGTAAATTTTTACAAGTTGGTGCTCACTACAAGGGTAATTGAATAAAGAATCTATTATAATGTCATATAAAGAAGAAATGCGCAAGCTGTGGACTGAGATCACCACTGGGAATCAGAATGCCTTAAACTCAGCAGACCATCAGGAGTTTGCGGCCTTGGAAGAATGAATCGCCAAGGTGGAGGAAGGAGTAGAAAATGTAGCCAACTTTGGGAACAAGTTACTTGGAAAAGTAAAATCGTTGAAGAAGAAAGAAAGAGACCTTGTTAAAGAGGTCCTATTCCTGATAACGGAGAGAGAAGTGGATCGCGTTCATTTAAGAAAGTTTGGTGCATATATCAATAAATTGATCAAAGAAGTGGAGGAACTGAAAGCTCACAGATGTGCTTGTGAGCCCAATATGGCCAGTGATGCCAAAGATATAAGTCCTCTTATGATACTTGGGAAGTCGAATACCCCAAGAAATATGATGCCTGCCTTTAATGCCTTTTTGGAGATGACGCATGAAGTCACTCCACAAGTTAGCCGAGTAGCTTAACCGAAAGAATTGGCCCAAAATGACTCGGAGGAATTTAGAGCAATGCCAGAATTGCCAACAGACTATCAGGATAATGCCACAGCATTTTTCTGACTGTTCAGCATGACTATGAACAGATATGGGGATTGTCAAAAGGCGTTGACGGTCATGAACTGCCTGGACACCAACTGTCAAAACCTAGTGTTACCCCACCTGGAGGGGGACAGCTGGTCGTATGCCAAGGCAAAGGCAGCCATAATGAAGGAGTTTGGGTGTCCAACCCACATGTCAAAATGCAAGCAAGAATTTATGGTAATTCAAATCCATAAAGACAAGTCTCTTGCTAGCTTCTCGGATCAATTTTACCAGGAGTCGCAGATCCTAGCTGGAGAAAAAGCGTTTGATGACTTTGATGCTAGAATCGCTTTGCAAGCGGCCCTTCAGCCCTATCATGATTTGCATTAAATGATGTCTTCAGTGTTTGCGATGGAGACAACTACATTGAAAATGGTAGACAACCTTAAGATTCTGGGAGTGATGTTCAATGCCACAAATAGAAGCTTTAAGTCTTTTCTGGTCTGAAATCCAAATCCCACAAAGGGAAACAAAAGAGCAAAAGAGGCTACCAACTGAACTGTGCTAGGAAATAAGCACAAAGAATTCAGACGGTTAAACAAGAAAGAGAAGGTCTGCTATCAGTGTGGTGGGAAAGGACATTTTGCCATACTCTGCAAAAAGCCAAAGGATCAGATTAATGTGGCCCAGGCCAAGGAGACAGCAGTTGACAAGGATTCAGGAAAAGAGCCCACTGCCTAGACAAGGAACAGTCTACTGTGGCAGAGAAACCTGTTCCTCCTGATATCATGAATGAAGAAATCAACATTAGCAATTTGTTCGTAGACAATGAGCAGGATCAGCTATACCAAGTGGTCAAAATGGATGTGAATGCCATGACCAGAGCTGGGGCGAAGAAGATCGACCCTGAGATAATCCAAAAAGTTGCCTGGCCATATGCCTGACAACTGGTAGAGAAGATTTGAACCGCCAAAAATCCTAATGAGTTATCAGACGTCCGTTTAGATGAGGCCAAACTGTCTATCCCCCTTGGCGCAATAAAGGAATTGTTTTCTGAATTATCAGCGCAGATTATTCACACTCTAGATTTGGCTAATAACGCCGCCATTCACTCAGTAGATACTATATTACAAAAATCTGAGTGTATGTATATAGATATTCAAGTGAATCGAGTAAGGGTGAGGGCGATTGTTGACAGTGGAGCGCCCATCAATATTGTGTCAACCAAGTTGGTGAAGAGGATGAAGATCTTGCCGGACTTGGAACACAAGAGAGAATACAGAACAGCTGGGCCAAACATCACCGTTTCCTGTGGAGTGTATAGTGCACTGCCACTATGATTCAGGTCGTTGGTGATATCTGAGCCAGCAATAGTTTCGGCAAACCAAAACAACAATATCCTGATTGAAACAGAGTTTCTACAGAAGTACAGAGACAAATGTAACTTCGAGGATAATATGTTGACCATCTTGGGTCAGACATTACCATTGGTATACCAGAAGGACGGTGAAGCTCCATTAAATTGGAGAAACAACTTCATTAATCTGACATACAATAATGGCATTGTACTAATTTGATACCAATTAGTTGGTAGGAAGTGACGTGAGATGCCGGCAGAAATCCTAGAAAACTGGGGAATTCTATTAAGGATCAAGAATGAGAGGAACATACTGGACGGATTGTAGATAATAGTTGACACAGGGTTGACTTTGGAGATTCTGGAGCTGCTGTATGGGGAAGTCAGAAGCCCCTGGAAGAATTCCAGAGTGGAGCCATGGATGGCTCCTGGGATAATAATGCTGGGCCATGGAGAAATATGAGTTCTCCTGAAGAATTTGAGCGAAAAACCAATGAAGATAAATAAGAATCAGATCATTGCAGTTATTTATTTATTTATTTGATCCTGATGGCAGAATTAAGACGTTTCCATGATTTTGGGTCTCTCAATGGAATGGAATTACCAGCCGGGGTGGCTGAAAGTAGCAGCCTATTGGTTGATTGGGAGCAGCTTGCTGATCTGCTGGAAGGCCAGCAGGAGGAGGTGCTCAAACTATTTGAGAAATATCGGGAAGTGTTTGCTCAGGACAACCACAATTTGGGATGCACAAGAGATGCAATTCACAAGGTTGAAACCAGGGAAAATCTACCAATAAGGATGAGACCAATATGAAGATCAAAAGCCACTGAAGCAGTACTGGAGGATGAGATCAGAAAACTAGTAAAGCATGGGCTTCTAGTTCCATCGTCAAGTCTCTGGGCGAGTACAATTCTGATCATGGAAGAAAAAGGATGGATCAACTGGGTGGTGATTGACTATTGGAGGCTGAACAAAATCACAATAAAGGATTTATATCACCTACTAAGGATCGATGATATGCTGGATTGTTTAGAAGAAGCAAAGTTTATTCCGCAATGGATCTGATCTCAGGATACTGACAGATCGACTTTCCAGAAGAAGACCAAGAAAAATGCGCGATTATTACCGCGCAGGGGTTATACCAGCCAACGAAGATGCCCCAGGGTCTCTGCAATGCACCCGTGATGTTCTAGAGGGCCATGGACGCGATATTAAGCGACCTGAAGTTGTCATGTGTTCTAGTATATCCGGACAATTTCAATATGTTCAGTAAACCGTTTAATGATCAACTGCACCACTTGGAAGAAGTTTTAAGAGACTGTCCGTGGCTAACCTGAAGATCAAGCCAAGGAGTGCCACTTCTTCAAGAAAGAGTTGGAATACCTGGGATTTGTAATCAACTCAAGTGGATTTCAGCCGCAAACCAAGAATATAGCAGCTATAGAGCGCATGGCTGTACCAAAAAGTGTCTGAGACATCCAAGTATTCCTTGGGATGGTTGGATACTATAGAAGATTTATTTAGGACTTCACCTGAATATCCAAGCCTTTCTTTCATTTATTAAAGGATCTGAAAAAAGGATTCATATGGAATGAAGAGGCCCAGGACTCCTTCAATGAGTTACGCCAATATTTGATAGATTTGCCAATTCTAAAAAATTCTGAATTTCAATTGATAGTTTATCATTCAAACTGATGCTTCATTGATGGCGATCGGCGGCATTCTGAGCCAAGTAGAAAAACTTGGGGGATGAGCATCCAGTGGCATATGTGAGCCAGACACTCTCAGCCGCTGAGAGGAACTACACCGTGACTGATCAGGAATGCCTTGCAGTCATATACGCATGCAAGCAGTTTTGATGTATGTCCACAGAACGCACTTTAAGGTGGTGATGGACCACTCTTCGCTACATTGGCTGCACATTTTAAGAGAACCAGAAGGACAAATGGCCTGATGGGCACTTAAGCTTCAGGATTATAATTATGAGATAGTCCACCGAGTGGGGGCTTCTCACCAGAACGCGGATGGCTTATTGCAGTTACCAATGGTCCAGTTGGTATACCCACAGGCGGATGAGCTATTCCAGAGAATGGTTGAAGAAGAATTGGGGATGAGCCTTGAGAACTTCAAGGTGTGCTTCGAAAAGCAATGGAAAACACTGAGACTATGGATGGACAAGTATTCAAAATGATCAACGGGAAGAAGCAAATATTCCCAAAACCATCGGAAAGAGCAGCAATAGTACAAGCAGCTCATAAGGTTGTCAGGCATAGAGGCCTGAGGAAAACAACTAACCATATTAACCAGTATCATTACTTGGATTAATCAATTATAATGTTGCATATCATCTGGCTTGTTGTGTAGAGTGCCAGCTGCACAAACCACACAAAAATACAACTGGATACTGATTCGTCTGCCATGGATTCGCCTGGCACACAGTGTCCATTGATGTGATGGGACCACTGGCGATGAGCACAGGGGGAGTCAAGTACATCATAGTTACCATCAACCATCTGATGAGATGGGTCGAAACAAGAGCCCTAACCAGAATAGACGCTACCAGTACTGCGAGATTCATCCTGGATCAAGTGGTAAACCAGCATGGATGTCTGCAAGTCCTACTAAGTGACAAAGGGTCCAACTTCATGTCTCATGTGATCCCGAGGCTAAACAAAATAATGGGGATCCAAGGAGTCGTGTCAGTACCATACCGGCTGAAGATGAATAGACTGGTAGAATGGGTCAACGGAACGCTGACTGCAATGCTAAGGAAGCTAGTCACAGGGAGAACTTCTGCATGGGAAACGTATCTGAGTTCAGTGACATTCGCCTACAACATTAGTCATCATATGGCAATGGGGAAGATTCCATTTGAATTACTATACAGAAGAAAGGCCGCGTTGCTGCCGATTTTATATTCAGTGGTGGAACCTACATCAGGGATGAGTGCTAAGTAATACTTGAACCGACTGATGAGTATCCTGATCAATATTCAATTGCAAGCATTCAATACAACCTTGAAGAAAAGGATACAAGCGAAATTGACAGATGAAAAAAACCAACTGGCCTTAGAAGAATATCAAATAGGGGAGTCGCCTTTTGCAATATACATGGTTTTGGATGAAAAAACAAGTTAGATGCATTGTGGTTGGGTCCATTCAAAGTAATTGCCAAGATGGCGACCAATGCTTACTCCATCAAGAATCTATTGGATGGAAGAGTTGTAAATTGAGTCCACGCCAAGTATCTAAAGTGTTGGATTGAGGAAAAAATAAAAGGGTTCCTGAAGGACCAATGAACCATTAAGTTGTTCATGTCCTGATGATTAGGTCAAGTATGAAAAAAGGACCTCTGAACCAATCTAGATGGTTAAGTCTTAATAAAGGACCTCTGAACCATGGAAAACTGGTAGGTTTAAGTACCCTGGATCCAGTTTGGGGGAAAAGATGGACCGCTGAAGCAAACCAAGGTCAAGTCCCATAGTAAAAAAGAAGAATAAAGATAAAAAATTGATAAAAAATATTGGAAAAAAAGATTATAAACCTGCATATGTATAAAAGCCAAAATATTTTTTATATTTTTTACTTTTATTATTTGTCCTCAGTATGGGGATGATTCCACCTATGTCGCCTCTTGGGGGAGGGAGGATGGATCATGGTAGGAATAAACAGCCCATCAAAATTGATATGCGATAGGATGCTTGCAAGGGTGAGACCTACACAAACCACGTTAGTTGAGCGGACACTGAGCCCTAAGAAAAAGTGACTAGGGGAAGAGAAATTGAAATGTTGGAAGATGCTATTTGCAAAACCCTGGAACGGGGAGGAAAGCAGCAATAAAGAAAGAGGCAATCAGCGAATAACCCCAAGTAATCCCAATATGGCACCAGAGCCAGAAGATTTGTCTTGAGTTCCTGCCAACGGGCTTCATCAAGGACACAGGACATGAGGGCTAGCAACAAAGAAGGAATACTCGATGGGGGTTGCCAAATCATGCTCTTTATTAATGCCATCAGCGGAAGATACCGATGGGAAGCTCTGGAGAAGAGGTAGTTGTGCAGAGAGTGGATTTCATCCTGAAAGTGATAACTACAGGCTTCACAGAAGCTAAAGCTGAATGACCGGTGGAAACCAGGTGAGACTGGAAGCTTTGTAGACCAACTTCGAATAACTTGGCCAGCAAAGCGAAGAGCATAAGTGGCATTATCTTGATCCAGAAGGTTATCCAGATCAGAGGGATTCAGAGCTAATGTCAAAGCCTCAGTGACTTGGGCCTGGAGTTCAGCGCAGGGGGGCTCAAAGTGTATGCTGTTACCAATTGAGAGCTCAGAAACCAGTACAGCGGGTTTGTAAAATTGACCAAGTCAGAAGAGGAACTCAGGGAGCAGGTCTGACCTAGCCAGGAACAAATGATCCAGAGCAACTGGCATAATCTCTGGAGCATCTACAATGATGTTCGGAGCATCAGTGAAAGGAGCCAAATCCAGGAGGATTTTGAAGTCCAACTCTGGAATTGACTGCAAGGGAAAAGGTGGCCAAGAGTTGTTTGAAATGATGGCCAGCCTGGTTTTGGAGGGATTAGTTACCATTTCTGATAATTTGATGGAAGGACTAGCTGCATGTGCCAAACTAGGCGTATGAGTCCTGTAAGGGCCATAAAAGAGGTTCTTTCGAGCATCCCAACTCATTTGCTGGAAGAGATGGAGGTCTGGATCAGACAGACTAAAGAGGAGATGCTGGTAGCAAGATTTGGAAATCAACATATGAGCTGGATGAAGGAGAGGATGTCAGACTTATATAGAAGTTGACATTATGCACTCTATAATCCATATAGCTCCAATTTCGGGGAAATTAATCTCAAAATTTAATGAGAGAAGTTCTCCAAAGGATGAGTTAGGATGACTTACAGCCAAGAGGTTATGAGCGAAATAACGAGGGAAAATAGAAATAAGTATTCTTAATCAAGCTGTGAGATGAACATTGACAGCAAGAGTCTCCTGTCTAGGACAAAGAGAAAATCAGGAAATCAAGGACGCCAGACCAAGAATCCTGAATATGACAGTGGGTCATATACCCTGATGGGAGAAAACTGGATCCCAGGACTAATATCGTTATGAGTAAATTGATCAGCCTGTAATGACAGAAGGTTGTGGGGACCGCGCTCTGAGAAGGCGGTAGCAAGGAGGAAGAGGAAGAATGCCATATGCAGAAGGTTGTCCCAAGAAGCGTTGAGTATTGATGAGTGCACTCCACTTGAACCAATAAAGTATTTGACCAGGTGTCCAAAGCGGTGTTCTCATGCCCTGGTCCTTTTTTCGCTGGAAATTTATGCAAGAGGGGGGATGTGTTGGGATTTTTGCCCATATTCCCAGCCTGCTAGATTACCTGAAATTGCTAGGGGAAAATTCCCTAAGGCGAAGTGAACAAGAAATCAGTTGGTCTGAGTTTTTGAGGAACTACGTTTGGGGGATTTTGGGATATTCACCTGGTTGTATCCGTTGGGGATTGATCTGGATAAATACATAAGATCTCATTGGGTGGAGTGGCCGACGAAATAGGGGCATCTGATGTGATTAACTATCAGGTGTACCAATTGGGATCAGTCAGGTTCGATCACCAACTGATTGGTAATGAGTAGTGAGTTGAAAGGCGAGTGATGCCGCCTGCAACTAGTGAATTGATTGGTTGAAGTGACCTGCCATAATGGATAAAAAAGTCCCATTACCTAAGCAGGTCACTAGCCAATTATGGTTGGTTAGCTTGGATTGAGAGGAAAATGTTAGGGACACGTTTTCTAACTAGACCCCATTTGAGGTCTCGAGGATGTCCAATGACAGAATCCTAGCCAGGATGGGGAAGACCATTGCTACTGAGACAAGGAAGGGTGATTAACAGCAACGGCTGCCATTTTATTGAAGAGGTGTCAACTAAGGGTTAGATAGCTGAATCCCCTACTATATAATTTCCTAGGTTTTTCATTAATGAAAAAACTCAGAATAGAAAACTTATTTTGAGGATAACAATTATTTTACAGTATTACTATTAATTCAGTGTTTAGTTAGACTATCAGCTTCTATTGTATTGTTCCATTCAAAGGATATTGTGACAGAAGGCAATAATTGGAAGATTCTCAGAGAGAAGAGTAAAGATCCGAGTAGGGATCTAGAGACAAAGGAACCACAATCAGGGATAGCTGCCAACTGTGTGTTGGGCTGAGAGAGACTGTCACCGGGGTGTCTTAATGAAGATTGGGTGGACAAGAATATAGGGAACAATCCCTACAAGTACGACTTACAGAGTAGTCAATTGGAAGTACTGGCCGAAGCGTTGAGCCTAATAATAGTTCAATCTCAACTATGGATAATAGTCTCCATACTATTATCAATTAATCATTATATAACGCAACAAAGTGCACGAGGAAATTGAACCTGTGCAGTAAAAAAGGTTACTGGGTTGACGGCTGATAATCAACCAAGATTAAATTTTTACACCTTGTATCCCTCAAAATTTTGAGGCCAAGGGACCTGAAGTTTCAGGGTGTTAAATTTCTCTTTTTGCTTCTCTTGGTTAAGAAGTCTTTTTCCAGATTCTACGTCTGTATAGCAATTCCTAATAAGAATATATCAATTTTTACTTAAATTTTGAAAAGGAGAAAAAGCGTATTTTTTTATAAGCTTGATACCAGCTATATAAAGTAATTGGGGAGGTGTTTGGGGAAAATCTAAGATAAAGAATTGGGGATCAGTGGCAGCTTAGTTATCTCAGTTGAATTGCTTGTGCTCATCTCATGGCTTAGTTTGAACCCCAAGGTTGGGTAGCTTTAAGGAAGCATGATTCAGCCATGTCATCTGAGGTTGACCTCTGATTTTGATAATTGTCAACTTTTGTTGGGGGTTATCCCCAACAGAAGTTTGGGCTTTTTGGTCAGATTAGGACTGATTACTGTGATCTGATGCATCTGAATCTGCTGTTTGGGTAGGAATCTTGACAGACATCATTATCCTTCACCAGAAGGTCAACTTGGGTCTACAAAATGTGAGAATTGGCCAAAAGAACTTACAACTGGCCAAGATCCTCAAATAATATACCATATTGGTCTCTCAATGTGTGATATGCGCCACTCAGTATCTGACAGAATAGGGAAAAAAGGTCTTTTGCAAAGAAACATCTTGAAGGGCCCTTGACCTCAGTGCCGTTGACTTCAAAGTGGAGCTTTTTTCCTTCAATATTATGTTCTGATCATGGTGGTGGTTTATTGCTTCACTAAGTTTTCCCTATTTATCGTTTGAAACACCACAATCACCTCATAAGAGACTGCATCTCTGTTGCATCACATGTTTTTCAATGTTTTGTCTCCCCTCAGGTGTTAGTAAGTGGACGCAAATCATAAACTTACCTCCAGGTTCTGGAGTGCCCTTCCTGGCCATTTACAAATCAATATTGTTAGTCAACTGCTCACCACCCCCAGTTGACTAGTCAAATTGAGAGGTTCAACCAAACCCTGGAGTAATATCTCCATAGTTACGCCTCAGCAAGTTATGACACATGGGTCATCAGACCTCCCCCTGGCGCAGGTTGCTTATATTAATGCCCCATGCTTCCACCAGAAAGCCCCTTTGAAGATGATCTAGGGTATAACTCTTCATTTCATCATATAAACGGCATACTTCTGCTGCTTTGGAAGCAGAGGATCACCCAAATCAATTATACAAAACCCAAAATATTGTATGTGATCTATTTCTAACACTGTGAAAGATTATAAAAAGCTTACATAAAAAAAGCGCCACCCAGGCCATAAACTCAAGGGAAAATCACTGTCAGAAAATTACTTTTGCGCAACAGTGGGCTCTTCAGGTCAGCAAGCCAACCAGTATGGAGACTGGCTGACCCTTGAGATTTTGCCTTAGGTGATGGGGCCAGAAGCGCCGGCTGACCCCTTGGCATGTCACCTGCACTATTTGGGGATCCCCCAGCATAAACCCCAATCCATAAGAATAGGCATAAACTTATATAAGAGAAAAGATTAGGCTAAGGAAGATGTTTAATGAGTGGGAAGCACCAGGTATTTATATGTACAAAAGGGCTACTGCATCCATTGCTGACCTATTGGATCATCACTGGTTCTTCCATCTAATCACTCTCTCTTTTTCTCACTGAGCTTCTCTCTTACCTGGTGTCAACCCTCTCGGATTGTTCTTTCCATTGACCAATTATTAGTTTTGGCTCATCCTCAGCCTTTGGTCTCTGAGCTGTTTAGTTATATAGTAAAATATAAATTTATCAGATATAATTTTTAACCAAGTCATAATGCATCAGAAATATCTTCACCACTTGGTAACTCAAGCCTTCCCAGATTCTTGCTGATAGCACATTTGAACTTGCTATAGTCAAAATTCAGATAATCAAATTCCTCAGGTGATAGTCAATTATTATATATGAGGTTCCAGAAACAACCAAAGATACCTCAAACTTGAAAATGTTGGTTTCTACAGACATTACTTAAATAATATAAATGGATAATCTTCAGATACTAGTTGCCAATGATCTGCATACAAAAAATGGGGCCATCAATTGGCCTCACCAACCATAATGTCCAATCTTGGTGGAATACTTGGATTTGGCTCAACCCTTTGGGAGCAACTCACCATGCAATCATTGAAACAACACAAAATTCAGTCAATGAGCCATTATCTGGAATTGTTCTTTTATCCTAAATTTTGATAAAGCATTGAAGGAATCCATCTGGTTAAATTTCTGACATTTACACACACTTATCCAGATGGTATTCCTCCTATTTATAACCTTGGCGTGTGAAGCAGGAATCCAGGGATTTTCCCTCCCTGACACCAACAATCACCGGAACCTAACCTCCAGTTTGGGTAACACCAGCATGCTCTTCCCCTCCCCAGCCGAACTGGTGGCACATCCCTGACAACTCCTTACCAACTTTCAGTTACTTAAGCACCAACCAGCAGAACCACCTGTAATGAGAAGTAATGTTGGAAAATCGCTTTTCCGGTAACAGTGGGATCTTCTGGTCAGCAGGCTAACCATTATGAAGGCTGGTTGACCCTTGCTGTTTTGCCTTAGGTGATAGGTCCAACAGCACCAGCTGACCCCTTGACGTGTACCCACGTCATTTGTGGATCCCCCAACTAAAACTTCAACCCATAATAATAAACATAAACTTAAATAAGAGGGATACTAGGCAAATGGAGATATTTGTTGAACTGGAAGCATTAGGTATATATATGTACAAAAGGGCTACTATGCCCATTACTGACCTTTTGGATAATTGCTGGTTCTTCTAGTCAACCTCTCTCTCTTCTTCTCACTGCGCTTCTCACCTCCCTGGTGTTGACCCTTTTGCCCTGTCCTTCTTAATGTCCAGATGTTAGTTATTGATCATCCTCTTTCTTCAGTTGCTGGTAAGCCGTATGTATTATTTATATATATATATCAAATTAAATTTGACTTAATAATAATGCTCCAGAAACAACTTAGATCGCTTGGTTGCTTGGGATATCTTGGCTTCTTACTGACAACTCGTTTCAACTCTCCTATTTGACATTTGGGAAATTGCTTTACTCAGGCAATAGCGATTATTATATATGAGGCGCTGGCAATAACCTTGGCTGCCTCAAACTCGGGATTGTGAGCTTCTGCCAACATTATTTAGATATTTTAAATGCTTCATCCTCATCTACTAGCCGCCAGTGATTCAAATACCAATTTGGGGCCATTTATTGGCCCTGATCAATCATAACATCCCAATTTCGGCGGAATACTGATTCAGCTCAACCCACATTGGGTAGCAACTATCAAGCAATCACATCAAACACCACAAAATTCAGTCAATAAGCCTTTTCGCTGGGATTGACCATTTCATCCCAAGTCTCACTAAATAATTGTAGGGATCCATTTGGTTAAAATTCTGACAATTGTAATGGTCAAATTGCTGCCTGATTGCCACATCGCCCTAATCTTCCCTAGGGTGAAAATTGAGGCCAAGGGTGAGGGGAACAATTGTCACAATTTTCATAAATGGCAATCTGATGAATCAGATGCCTCAAATTTAAATTCAAATAAATATTATGAGGTGGATGAGGAATAAAATCCTCACAAAGGGTGCTCAGGCCAACCAAATGCTGCCAAATATAATATTTCCAATTGCGGTGATGAGGGAGCAGATCCTTGAAAATGAAGTTCTGGCCAACCAGATGCAGCTGAGTCAGATGTCCCCATATGTATTGACAAGGATGAAAATCCTTGTAAAAAACGCTCTGGCCAACCAAATGCTGCCACCCACAATATTACCAAAAAGGGCGACGAGGATTAAGACCCTCATAAATGGCACTCTGGAAAATCAAAGACCGCCAAACCCTTTTAACTAATATGATAATTATAGAAACAGATGTAGGTAAAGGCTTAGGCTTTGAGAACAATCTGAAGCAAAAAATAAATGTGGAAAATTTTCCACAAAAGCAAAGTTACCTGATCCTAGTTCTGGAATGAGCCTCAACAAGGAAATTGATGGTCTAGATCCTTGGAATATGCCTTCCATCAAGAAGATGCCTGAAGACTCCGTGGAGCACAAGACCCGCTCTTCTCCCTAAGCTCAGTATAAATCTGAGCTGACGAAGCTGCTTAAAGCAATTTCATTTTCTAGAATTTAAAAGAAAACTTGGGAAAATCTAAGATTAATTTTTAGATGTTAGAAATCATCTTTATTAATTATTTAAGGTAATCTGCACATGGACCACAGCTCAGACTTTGACAGGGCTATAGAGTCTCTATATGCGCTCTCAGGTGGACAGCCCCTCTTGCTTGGCGCCAGTATAGTACTGACTGTGGCACAAACTTTCATAGTCAAGTGCTTCCCACATAGTCAGATTAGGTATATTTCCACAGCAGGGTTATCCTGCTTGTGGGCACTTCTCTGGGCACTCTTGCCTAACTGCTTTGTGGCAGTGTTAAGGGACCCAGTCCGTCACATTAAAGGAAACTCATTTAACATTGTGTCTTCATTTTTGGATATGATGGACAATCCTTCAGAACACGCCTTGTCTGCATGGTATGAATACCCAACCACGTTTCTGATGGTCATCTTTTCTCTCCTGTTCCTCTTAAGAAAAGTCGCCCGTTTCCTTCCCTCCCACGGGCATGTCCAAATCTACTCTCATTCTGAGCAGCCCACGTCAGAATTTCGACAGGCCCTCACCCCAGGGGAGCTGAGCACCCTACATGCCACCTTCTTAAGTGTGAAACTTCAGTCCTGGCTGACCACTGTCTCAGTAGGTCTGCCCCAGTGTCACTCCAGATAGCTCAAATAGTGACCACTCTGCCCAGAAACTTAGTAGATTGGTTCACTGAGCTATTAGAAACCCAGTCAGTACTTCCTCCCACCCTGGATGAATATTTTCAGTTGGTTAAGAGGGCAGCCACACCTAATGACTCCCAAGACGAATCTTGGTCAGCCCTCCTAAACCTCACAGAAGGGAAGATGTCAGTCATGGAGTATGTCTGGGTATACCGCCCTCTGTCTAAGGCAGCCAAAGTCACCTAAGCTAGATTGCGTGGATGTTCCTCCAGAATCTCCGTCCTGCAATCCTCACTGTCATGGCTGCCACTCGCCTAGGAGCCACCCTCAAAGAGGAAATTTCATTCGTGATCCAGGTAGAGGACCAACTGGCATTAGCTCAGGCAAAAGCCCATCCTGTGTCACTCTATGGGAAGTTCCGCGGATGCTGAGCTAATTCTGAGTTGGTCTCCAGCACCTCGCAGGAGCCCTCGCAAGGATCACCTTTCAGCTCTGCCAATGGGGTAACCCCCTCTGAGAACACCATGTGGAATCCGCCAATGGATGCCACAAATAATTTATTAAAGTGAGATATTTACTTTATAATGAAAGTAATAAATAACACTTGTTAAAGTTTTTTATTGTTTAGGCAGGGAAAAACCAGGAAAAGTCCCTTTTCTCAATACTAGTTTTTCCTATTTAAACTATTTTGAATTTCAAGACCATCAATATTCAAGGCAAAAGAATGTAAAGCTCAATTATCTAAATTAGGTAATATAGGCTTTTGCCTATTAGATCAAAGATATAATTTTTGAGGCAAAACTGACCTATGTGGTAATGATTTGATAGATTGTATCCAATCACCAGCGAGTAAAATCTTTTCACCTCAGCGGTGGTCAGACTCATGTGGTAATGATTTGTTAATTTTTACCCTATCATTGTCGAGTAAAAACTTTGCACCTCAGTGGTGGTCAGACTTGGATGGTAATGATTGGTTAATGTGCACCCAATCATTGATGGGTAAAATCTTTTCACCTCGTGGAGGTTCAGATCCATGTGATATTGAACTCCTCAAATTCAGCCGAGAAGTTGGAGCAATCCTATTATTAATTATTACCTTTTTAAGCCACTTTTTGTGATAAATCATATTTTTCCTATGGTTAGGATTCCACTGAGAATCCGCTAAGGTCTTTTCATCGTGAGTACTCATAGCGTTGATACCACATTATTTGAAGATTGGGCAGGTGATGGGCCAATCATAGTAGCAGAATTGGGAGCACTAATACCTCCAACATTTTTTTTTCTTTAATCAAAAAGGAGAATGTTCGACACACCAGATAGGGCAACCCCAGTCCTTCCTACAACTTCCGCCCTACCCTCGCGCGCATTGCTACAATCAATAATGGAAATACCTCGTCTTATCTCTATGTTCCCTATTCATTACAGCTTTGGAGAAGAAAGGGGAAGAGGGAGAATCAACTTTGGGCGCTGGTAGACACCGGAGCAGAGGACAAACTATCTGGACTACAAATTAGCTAAAGTAATGAAGCTGGAGATGGATTGAAAGGGAGCCGTTACACTTGCAGATACCTTAAAAATTTGTGGGAAGTTGGAAAATCAAAACCTAGATGCTGCTGCGGCAGGGGCCTCACATATTCCAAGAAACATTTAGTGCTCCCAAAATCTGCCGCACCCAATAATCCTTGGCATGAAGTGGTGGCAAAAGTATTACCTCAGTCCAAACTGCAGGAGAGCCTGGTCATGCTACACCCCAAGGGCTAACCTCCAGTGGCATTAGATTTCTTCACCACTGGTGGAGGGAAGCCAGAGGTGAACGCATTACTGGGTATGGAGCCAGGTGTGAACGTTCCTAAAGATTTTCGTACATAGCCCACCTGTTCCAGAAGAACCAAGTTCCCTCAACAACCCCAAATGGGCCTTTCCCTTTTAATTCAAGTTCAAAAGGACGCTGAGTTTACCAAGGGTTGTCCCGACTACCCTTTGAACTTGTAAGTCAAGGCTGCCCTGGAGGTTTATGTTAAGGAAATGCTAGAGCATGGGATAATTGTTACCTCCAAGTCTCCAGTGGGTCAACCATTCTCCCGGTCTTAAAAGCAAGTGGCGAGCTCCGCCCGTGTGTGGATTACTGGTAGCTGAATGCAATAACTGAGTCTGACCCCTACCCCATTCCATTGATGGAGACCATCTCTCAGATGATCTCAGGTAGTCAGGTTTTCACCGAGCTGGACCTGGTCGAAGTGTTCAACCAAGTACCTGTGATCACAGAACAAGAACAGTATATGGCTTTTAAGTGCCACAAGGGGGTGTTTGAGTACAAGGTGTTGCCTTTTGCCTCAAGAACGCCCCAGCAGTATTCCAGCGTACCATAGACAACGCTTTAGGAAACCGAATTTGGAAATGCTGTGCGGTATACATGAATGATACTTTGTATTCTCCAAGACCAAAGAGGATCACAAAAGCGATGTGCTGAGCGTGCTAAAGGCCCTCAATAAGTCAAACCTCCGCTTGAAGCCATCAAAATGTGAGATCTACAAGGGCTCTGTCTCCTTCTTGAGGAACGTAGTCTTCCAAAAGGGAACAGCCATATTCCCTGACAAGTTGAAGGCAGTGAGGGAGTGGCCAGTCCCTAAAGATAGAACTGGCGTTAGAAGCTTCCTAGGCGTGGCGATCTTCTTGAGAAGGTTTGCAAAAGACCTCTCCAAAACGGCGGCACCCTTAACCCGTCTGACAGGGCAGGTGCCGTTCCATTGGGGAGAAGAGGAGGAGAAAGCTTTCCAAACCATCAAGGAGAGCCTCATGAAGGCACCAGTACTATCCCACCCAGACGCCAACCGCCCTTTCATAGTGGAATTTGACGCCTCAAACTTCGCAATTGGGGCAGTTCTGCTGCAGGAGGGGGAAGATGGGGTAGTCCATCCTGTAAGCTATTTTAGCAGGAAAATGCTGCCTGCTGAGACGAACTATCCTGTTATGACAAGGAGCTCCTAGCGATTGTATCAGCTTTGGAGGAATGGCAGCATCACCTACTGTACGCTAGACACCCTTTTACCATCATAACGGACCACTACGCCCTAAAGTTTTACAAGAGTCCAAAGCGCATGAACCAGCGCCAGGCCAGATGGCATCTAGAGCTGGCTCCTTATGATTTCAAGAATGTGTATAAGCCAGGGAAATGTAATTTTATTCCAGATCTCCTAAACAGGGACCCAGGAAAGGCCTTCCTAAGGGAGGAGTTTGATGTTTACAACACAGCAACTATGTTGCCTCCAAATGTGTTTGCTGTCATCCAAAACGCCACCCATGTTCTGAAGGATAAGCTCCGGGATGCCCAGAAAAGCTCAAAATATGGGTCCACATATGGAAGGACCTGGAGGAGAGGGTGGAAAATGAACATAATAAGAATTTCTGTAAAAAGAAAGGCCTCATCCTCCACAAAGGGCGCCCATGGCTACCCAGCTGCGAGCTCCAGGAAGAGGCGACAAGCGCATTCCATGACCACCCCTTGGTGGGACACCCTGGGAATGAGAAAATGATAGAGCTCTTATCCCGGAGTTACACATGTCTAGGGATGCCAAGCGCCGTGAGGGAGTATATCCATAAATGTGTAACCTGCTCCTGATCCAAGCATGCCATGCAGAAGCCTTTGGGGAAAGTCAAACCACTACAGATTGCAAAAATGTTACGGTCCTCACTGAGGGTGGATTTATAATGGGATTTTTAAAATCGAAGGGGTATGATGCTGTGATGTTGGTAGTTGACAGAATAGCCAAGTATGCGGAATTCTTTCCGTGTACCTCCAAAATCACAGCAAAGGGTACAGCGGAGATTTTTATGGATGAGGTATCTTATCGCTATGGCCTCCTAGAGGAGATAGTATTGGATAGAGGCCCACAATTTATCGCACAATTCTGGCAACACCTACTGAAAATCTTCAGATCAAACCATGCAGATCATTGGCCAACCCTCAGTCGGATGGCCAGACAGAATGATTAAATTAATTCCTCAAGCAATATCTGTGATTCTACATGACCACCCAACAAGAACGCTGGACAGACTGGTTGAAACTAGCTAATTTGCTTACAACAATTTAGCACACTCATCAATGGGATGTCACCTTTCATGGAAACTATGGGTTTCACCCAAAGATGGTGGAAGACCACCCCAGAGGTCCAAACCAAGTGGCGAACAACCTGGCGTCAGAGATGATAGAGAACCTGAAAACCTTACATTCATATTTAATGAAAGTGATAGAGGTGCAGAAGAAGGCTGACACCCACCAATCCAAGGCCTCGGCGCTAAAGGAAGGGGACCTAGTATTGGTAAATGTGAAAAATTATTTGGTTCCCGCTAGCTGCAGGAAATTTAGACCAGTCGCCCTGGGTCCATTCAAGGTCCTCCACCAAGTGAATAAAGTAGCTTACAAACTGGAGTATCCTGAGGGATCTTGCCCACATCCAGTACTGCATGTCTCACAACTGAAGAAGTTTGAAGGCCCTCTTCCAGAGAAACCAGAGCCTGTCCAATTGGGAAAACCAGGAGAGGCTGAGTATAAGGTGGAGGAAATCCTGGACATGAAGATTTTTATGAAAAAAATGTTAGTATCTAGTAAAGTAGGTAGGTTACCCAGTGGAAGAGTTTATCTGTCAGACTGCCGTCAACTGCAGTAACTGCCCACAGACGGTGAATGATTTCTAGAGTTGGAGGGGGCTCTCATCTGGGGAGGGTGATGTAATGGTCAAGGCATTGACTGACCACCACATTGCCCTAATCTTCCCTAGGGTGACAATTGAGGCTAAGGGTGAGGGCACAATTGTCACAATTTTCATGAATGGCAATCTGATGAATCAGATGCCTCAAATTTAAATTCAAAAAATTTTTTAAGGTGGATGAGGAATAAAATCCTCGCAAAGGGCGCTCTGGCCAACTAGATGCTGCCACCCACAATATTATCAAAAAGGATGCTGAGGATGAAAACTCTTGTAATTGGCACTCTGGCCAACTAGATACCACCAACCACATTATATTATCAAAAAGGGCGACGAGGATTAAGACCCTCATAAATGGCACTCTGGAAAATCAAAGTCGCCAAGCCCTTTTAACTAATATGATAATTATAGAAACAGATGTAGGGAAAGGCTCAGGCTTTGAGAACAATCTGAAGCAAAAATAATAAATGTGGAAAATTTTCCACAACTGCAAAGGTACCTGATCCTAGTTCTGGAATGAGCCTCAACAAGGAAATTGATGGTCTAAATCCTTGGAATATGCCTTCCATCAAGAAGATGCCCAAAGACTCCGTGGAGAACAAGACCCGCTCTTCTCCCTAAGCTCAGTATAAATCTAAGCTGACGAAGCTGCTTAAAGCAGTTTTATTTTCTAGAATTTAAAATAAAACTTGAGAAAATCTAAAATTAACTTTTAAAGATTGGAAATCCCTTTATTAATTCCTTAAGGTAATCTGCACATGGACCACAGCTCAGACTTTGACAGGTCTATAGAGTCTCTATATGCGCTCTCAGGTGGACACCCCCTCTTTCTTGGAGCCAGTATAGTACTAAATGTGGCACAAACTTTCATAGTCAAGTGCTTCCCACATAGTCAGATTAGTATATTTCCACAGCAGGGTTATCCTGCTTGTGGGCACTTACCTGGGCACTCTTGCCTAACTTCTTTGTGGCAGTGTTCAGGGACCCCGTCAGTCACAACAATCATTTAATATGTTAGAAACCCATCACCTGAATTTGAAGATCTCTACAAAAACGTTTGTGTGAAAATACTCTGGATTATATGAAGTGCAGAAGTACTTGTGTATGGAGCCTTCAGAATCAAGCTCCCCTCGACTGGAAAAACACAATGCATTTCATGTGTCTCAGTTTTTCTTTTCAAAGGCACATTCCTATATCTCCCAGACCTAACATGGTAGACAATTCCTATGGAATGAAGTAGAGGTATTTTGGATTCCTGAGAACATAACATTCCATACAGTTTCAGTAGCATGGAAAGACCACCTCTTTTATGAGTACATCTGGGAGAGAGGCAAAGCCTGCTCAACTGTAAGGAGCCTAACCAAGACTTTCACCAGGCCAATCCAGATGCGCCATGTCCTCAAATTATTTAGTGGCCAATCTTTTAATCAAACTCCCTTGATAAGCATATAAACTACGCCTTAGTCCATGCCCCTGAGTAAGATCTTTCCAGGTCTAGTATGCAATGTTAATTAAGTTATAAGCTCAGACTCTCCTTTTTGGACAGAGAATATTACTAAAGTAGACTGCTCGCTCAGTAGGTGCTGATGACTAGGGTGGAACCACTTTCAATAAATCACTTATTTGTTCACAGGGTGCGCCATTGAAAGGTTTGGATGACCTAGTTCTTCCATATCTGGGATTTTTCTCATGGCTTTAAGAGTGTCCAACCACATTAATGCCTTGGAATTTAATGCAAAGGGCTGCTCCTGAGCACACTGAAACTCTCTCAATTTCTGCTAACAGGAAGTCTAAGTTCAAACTTTTAATCAATATATTTATAATTGGCGCTACTAAAACCATAGAAAGTATAAATATCACAGATTCTGTGAAAAACGTTTTTATTATTAATAAAAAAATAGATAGTAATTAAAGTAATTAGGGATTTAGTTCACTAAAGTAGGACTTGATTCATATGAATAAATTTTACAAGGAAATTTTTGCATATGTTGCTTAGTTTTGGTCCATCAGAGTCCAATTTTTTAATCATCTGGTATCCTATTGGCTTCTTCCTTGGATTCTTTGTAGACTTGGCCTGATTGTGAATGCATGGTTGCTTCTCTGGATGCTCCTGGTGTTCAAGTCATTTTTTGAACACTTGAAGCTTATGGGTACATTTGAGGTCTCAATTATATCCTTTGTTACTAATCCCTTTAATGTTTTGGTAATATTTTCAAGCTAAGATTCATAAAAATGTGGTACTATTTGAATGGCTTATTCTAATTTTCTCATCATTGGCAGTTGACCCTAGGATTTTTAAGAGGGTTTCTCTGGGGCGTCATCTGTGATGTCATGCACATAGTTTCTGGTACCAGCTAATATACTTTCAGGCCCTCTGATGTCATGATGATCATCTGTCAGTTTAGTTTGACAGCCAGGGGGTATATATAGGCCTACATAAATAGAAATTCTAGGCCCTCATTTTCTATAAAAGGTGATTCGGATTTTCAGAAACCCTTTTGATCACTAGCCATGTCAGTTGAGAGTTGATCTTCATTCTGACCAGCTAATACTATAGTGCCACTGATAGCATATTGAGTGGGGTTTTCAGGAGGTGGATTACTATGAATGAGGAATCAACCTCTCTAGTCTAGAGTTTCTAAACAGGGAACAATACCCCTTCAGGAGTAAGAAGGCCCCAAAGCCCCTTATAGCTCCCCTAGACCAGCTCAGTGATCTTGCTCATGTAGTAGATGAGCAATAGGTTATTTCCATGGCCCCAAGGATCCTCCCTCTCTCCTCCACATTGGCTCTTTTACTTTGGTAAGATGATTGAAGGGGTGTGCAGTGGAATGGTTCAGTCTAGAACCTCTAGCGGATTCTAGGTCTCATCCCAATTTTGGCCTGGTCAATGACAATATTTATAAATTTACCAACACCACCCAAATTTCAATATAATCCCCAGTATGACTAGTAATTCAGACTGGGTTATTAATAGTAGTATGTTTGTGGATCAAACTTGCAGATATCTCAATACATCCCTTGATGTGCATCCATATAACATTCCTTGGTAGAACAGGTTACTAGAAGAACCTGGTGGCAACAATTCACCTCTCCAGATGATTCTTTACAAGATTGGTAGAATTACTCTGGATTACTATTTGATCTGGAGAACGCATTATTAAAATCTAATTATGTGATCCGCGCCTAGTGAAGCCTCTCCCATAATTGACAGCACTTTTCACAGCCAACCAAAAATAGAATTATTTTCAGAGGACAAGGCACAAGCCAGTTCTTAAGCTCCCTCCATAATCCTCCCAATCCCCTACTATAAAGCAATATCCCACCTCAAGGGAGTTTGCTGGCTATTCAATCTTTTATCTTTAATTATATAAAACAACATTCTATAGACCTTTTGTGGTAAAACCCTCCCTTTTGAAAAACTCTCAACTATAGGGTTTAATTCCTTGACCTATAGTTACCCTTAATGAAAGCCCCTTTCATTATCACTAATACTATTTCTAATGGTTTAGCTGATCATAATGACAATTAAGTACCAATTGACTTAGACAGCGAGAAAAGATTAAATAAGAAATTGAAGCCTAATTTATAGGCTTTGATAATCTAAAATTTATGATGATGGCTTTATATACCCCTTAACTGCCGCAATAATTTGTCAGTTGGTCGCCATGACATCAGATGACCCTCAACTATAGATACCAGTTAGACAACTTAACGCAAAATGTCTGTAGAAAATGCCTCAGAGGAACCCCTTCTATACCCTTGGGTTCAACTGCCAATGAAGAGAGAATTACCAAAACCCATTCACCAAGAGTTTCCCCATTTATAAGAAGCTTGCAATGGTCATTTTACCAAATGGTAAAAGAATTAATATTGTAAACTTCACATATTGAGAATAACAATGTACCCATAAAGATGCAAAAGACATAAAGGTCACATGAAAAACAGCTTTATCTTGAGAATAAGCCAAACATTCACAAGCAGGCCAGAGATCCATACGATTTAAAAAAACCCAAGTATCCCATAGTGTAAAAGAATTGGGTGTGACTGGGCTTAAATCTAAGCAATAAGTACATATTCACATTATGAGATAAAATTAATGTGATATAAATTAAGTTTTACTTCAGACATCCTAAATCCCTAAATAATATATAACTTTTATTTTTATAATAAGAAAGTACCGTTTTTCTTAGAATCACCTTTTATTATTGTCATTTTTTAATTGGTGCAAATAATGTAATATAACTATATTTTAATAAGGTTTGAACTCTGCCTTCCTATTGCCAACAGAGTTTGAAATAGTTTTATTGTGCTCAGAAGCAGCACCTCATATGTTTATTTCTAAGGCTTCATCACGGTTAAATAAACTAGGAACTATGAGAAATTCCCAGTAAAAGAAGATCTAGACCCTCTGATTTGCCTAGAAAACTTTGTAATCAATTATATGATTTATTGCAAGTAGCTCTACCATAAACATCAGCACCCACCGATCAAGCAGGCCAATGTGGCAATAACTTGTGCTCAATAAGGGCACTACTAAGCAATTTCAGAGAGTCTAAAACACCATAAAAGTGTAGTATAGAGATGAATTTTCAGAAAGTTTGACCCTGGAGAATATATTAAATGATCAAAAATTGAAGACGATTATAGCTAACTTGACTAAAAAATCAAGAAAAGAGTAAAATTATCACCAGCACAGGAAAGAGCTAGGTAGTTGGATATGACTCAGGTGAGAGGTAAGTTGAAGTTATTAAAGACTGAGAACAACGAAACCATACAGAGCCTATACTCGATTTTAACAGGCTGGAAATCTAAACTTACTAGTTAGATCACTTGAAGCAGGACGTGAAAACCATTCAAGAATGACTTCTACACCATTAAGATCGTTACCTACAATGGGAGGACGCATCACCTGTACCAATATACCAGTCATGGCGGTACAACCAACATGTTTTATCAAGCCTGAAGAAGGCTCTCAATTTACACTCACACTTTAGGACTAAGTTTACTACTGAGAGAGAATTATAGCTGTATTTCTTTAGTTGTTCAGAAACAGCATAGATGGAACCATCGACAAACAAAAAACTCGCCATGTACAGGGATGTATGAGATGAGAAGCACAGGAGGTGCTTGGAGTTACATTTTGTCCCATTACACTTGGGATAAAGCTAAAGAGATTATAATGTCAAGTTCAGAAGCACACAGGACGGTCAAAATATGAATTAAGAATTCCTTACCATAAGAATAGGGGAGTCTGAATCAATTGTGGACTATGAAAACTGGGTTTACCTCAAGGTATAATAGCTTTGGATGACTGCAGCCTTGAATTAGTCACCGCAAAGGCTTTCTTGCTTAGTTTATGAAATCGCACCTGTAACTCCTGATACACATGACTTTGACCGTGAAAACCAATTAATCTATAAAGGCTCTTTAAGGGTCCTTGATAAACGTTAAGCCTCTAACAAGATGGAGTCAAGACATCAGAACCATGACAACAATCAGCAATGTCACCATGATAGAAAGGCTGTATATGTTGCTCAAAACTTCAATGATAAGCTAAGGAGAAAGCTTGCAGTAAGTTGAATGGAAGTACTCAAATGCTTCCAAGGTTAAATGTAACAACATAATTAAGAAGGAAATCTCTGCGGAAGTTTTCTTAAGCTGAAGGAATATAAGAAAAAAGAGTTAAAAGAGAGGAAGCATGATCTTTTAATTGGGTCATGCACCAACCCAACAGAACTTATGAAGAGCATCCCAGTTCATGGGCTGATTTAGGATACTATGTCATCGGATCTTCCAGTGAAGTGTTTGTGCCCGCCTGCCTCAGACCTAACCAAGAAAAATATAGCCTACCAAACAGTCTTACTTAGCTTAAGCTTCTAAGCCTACTCATATTGTTAACAATATCGCACTTGGCGAGTATCTCATGGATGCCACTTTTAAGACTTTTTAAACTGGATATTGTGAGATACCCAATTCTTTCAAGGAGTTCTGGGTTCCTGAGGAGCTAGGAGAATCCGTCAGACAATCAGCGCATCACTATTGTGTTAATGACTAATGTCATGAGCAGTACATAAATGGATGTTGCCATACATAAAGTCAAAGTTTATCAGTACTGGATACCAATGCTATGATTAAAATTATGTTTTCCAGGCTTATGAAGAGATCTGAAATTTGTATGAGACATCAATTACTAGGCTAGATTCAGAACTTCCTGGCCTGAGCCAACCAAAGCACTAGGAGTCAATTTTAAGTTACACTTTCAATTAGTTGCAATGTCTGTCTTCTCTTCTGTAATTCTTGAGAAAAACATTACAGTTTCCTCATAAAAACGCATTTTTAGTTGAGTTTAGAATAATCATTGATTTCAAAAAGAGCTCAATCAGATCGCTCAACTAACAATTCCCGCTTGTGTTACAAGACAAAGAGAAGAAGAAGTGGAAGCGAGTATGCCTAGTCAAAACAGAGCATTTCATTTGTCATTCAGCTTTACCATGAGACAAAAGGAAACAATGGGCTTTTTCCAACCAAAAAAGCAGAATCTTGTTTGCCCTCATATGCCAGCAATGATATGAACCTAAATCCTGGAGAACAGAAGGTCATGTTAGTCAACATCAGTAGTGATAAACCTGAACAGATAATTCTTGATATTTACTATTTTAAGGAGTCAGAGAATAAGAACCCAAAGTGATGCCTTGATTCCACAATTTTATCTACCAGGTAAAAAAAGTACTCCCTAGAAACATTTCTATGCACACTGTCAGTTTAAGAAGCGTCAGACAATTGCTTCAGTGAAATGTACCATTACAATGGCGTTGAGTAAGTACAAGCCATAGGGCATTGAAAATACTGGGATGCAATAGCCAACACATAGGAAGAACGTGAACTCAATGACTCTTGAGAAATAATCACATCTTTCAGCATCATATCTAATTATTATGGCTTGTGCAAGGGAGTATTCACATATTTTGACACTGGAAACTCCATTCTCTTCTGATTAAAGCCTTGCTTCTATTTCAAGAGCTTAAGAATTCTAAAAAAGCAGCATTTTATGATTGCAGGCTCAATTTTCCCCTTCAAGAGTCCTTAAGCGTTACCCTTCCATTAGTGAGAAATAAAGATGGGATTGTTAGCATAGTCATGGATTATTAAAAATTGAACGACTTGACAAAAAAAAGTATCTTTATAAATTGCTCACTTATGTCTTGAATTGTCTTGGAGGTTTGCGCTACTTCTCATCCATGGGCATGGCAAGTGGTTATTGGCAGATAGGAATATCAACGATATGACCAAGAGAAGTGTGCGTTTATCACCAGTAAAGGTCTGCTTAAAACAACACATATTTTATGGGTCTTTTGCAATGCCCTGGTTACATTCCAACGAGAAATAAATAACATTTTTGAGATCTGAAGCTGATGAGCGATCATTTAACTTGGACAATATTAAGGTGTTCATAAAGAAATTTAAAGATCATCAGGTACACCAGAATGAGGGTTTTAACAGATTAAGAGATAACAACCTTAAGCTAAAGAGAAGAGAGTACTTGTTTCTGAAGAGCCAGTTTGGATTTCATATCCATAAAGTGAATCAAAGAGGAATTAAGCCCCAGGAAGGGAAGGTGAAGCTATTCTAAGGTGAGTTACATAATAGTGCATGAGGGAGGTTAAATTTTTTTTGGGCATGATGGTTACTACCACCAATTTGCGCCAAACTTTGCAGACATTGCTGAGCCACTCACACACTTACTTAAAGGAGTTCTAATAATTTGAGAACAAGATCAGAAGATGCCTTCAACTAGATCAAGCAGAAGCTAATGGAAGCCTTGATATTGATATATCAGGATTTCGCAAAGACCTTCTATGTTTATATAGATGCCAGAAACGTGGGTATGGACACT
Organism: Massospora cicadina; assembly: GCA_022478985.1. Lineage (NCBI taxonomy): Eukaryota > Fungi > Entomophthoromycota > Entomophthoromycetes > Entomophthorales > Entomophthoraceae > Massospora > Massospora cicadina. The sequence goes on along the minus strand of JAKSZP010008150.1, from coordinate 76,333 downwards.
ATTTTAGAACTGTTAGATAAAGAAGGAGTATATTACATGATAGAGTTCCGCTTAAAGACATTCACTATAGAATAGTGAAGCTACACGGTTTCATAGTGTCAAGAAACTGGTATGACTGGATAATAAGCCATATACCCGGAATATTCTATTTTATGAGTCAATGTGAGCCTTAAGATTTGGGCAGTAGATTATATCAATGTAAAGAGAATTGATCGAGGCAATAATGTTTTGACATATAAGTGTGAATTCTGCTGGTGCCTCAGTGATGAGGCGAAACCCCTAATTTTGTATTGAATATAAATTAACCAAGCAAAAGGGTCAAAGGCTAACAGAGGGTATTAAAGATTAAGAGCTGAGCCAGAGAATGAGAAAAGGTGGTTTTTTGAGTAGGAAGAAAGGTAAAAGTTATTGTAAGTAGTCAGCTATTTTTTATAGAAAAAAATAGTGTCCGTTGGAGCAATATCTTCATATTTTAGACCTTGCTATTATTTACCAAGAATTTAAATCTTCATACTGCCCATCTGTCGCGCAGTGGTGTTAAAACTTGTGCAACCAACTTAGCGGATTTAATTAATACCGCCAAAAGTTAACACAAAGTATGATTGCTTAGCAGTTACCAGATCATCATACCACTTCTGACCCTACATTTACAGCGCACACTTCAAGGTTATAAGGATAATGCCTCTCTGTGATTGTCGACAAACTTGAAGGATATAGAGTATGGACTAGTAAGATGGGATGTTAGCTGCAAGGCTATTAATTTAGAGACCCTACACCGGGCAGAAGATAAGCTTCTGAACATGTATAGATTATTGCAGTCACCTGTACCAATATTCAAACCCATGAGAGTGATAGAGTTTAAAACTTATAGAAAGCCCAGAGGTTGAATGGAAAGAATAAGAAGATGCGGCCAATAAGATACTGAAGTTTTAGAGCAAATAAGATTACAAGTTGTACAGCTAGAGAAACAAGTACAAAAGAAATAGTTTGCCTTATGTGAAGCCAAGAGAACAAAAGACGCTAGCCAGAGAAAAACACTGTCTAGTAGGCCACATATGCTTACAGAAGACATAACAGCATCTCACTAAGAGATTTTACTGTGAGGACATGTTGACACTATCAGATATGCTATGGAGTTCTGCATTGAATGCGCACAACACAAGCCTATTCAAAAGTTTGAGTTCAAGCCTGTCCCTCTAGCGCTCCCTTTCACATTTTTCCATTGACGTTGTTGGACCATACAAATTCATCAGATGGGAATCAGTTTATTATTATAGCGTTAGATCACATCATAAGTGATAGAATTCATTGATTAAAGCAACTGAGGCGGTTTGACCTTGGGACAAATATACCATACCAAGTTTTTATCCAGTTCTGGTTTCAAACTTGTTTCAATTAAAACCTGACCCAGAGTGGAGCAGGAACTACCCCACTATGCTACCCCTCAGAAGTTATTGAAGTTATGGATCTTACATTTTTAATTACTATGAGATTTTTTTACTACTAAATCATTACAAGCAATGGGTTATGTGGGGCGTAATGGGAATCATGCTGATATGGGTGAGATTTGAATGTAACCTAATCCACAACCCTACTATTTAAGCTTCATTGTTTCAAAGGATATTAAAATTGATAATGACAAAGAACTCCTTAAAGAGAATTTGATATCCTAAACCCTTTCTGAATACGCTGATTTACCTGACAAAAACACCAACTTTTCCAACAAAGATCTTGTCTTTCAAAGTTCTCCAAAATTCACCGCCACAATCAATAAAGACTAAGTAAGCCATAAGCATTAGATTCTGATTGCTAATCAAGCAATCTTATACCCAACTTGATCCCAATTTTCTCACATATTCTATCCTATGCAATTATGATTCTTTTGCAAGCCTATAATTTTCTCCAAGTTCTGATCAATAAAAAACCTTAAGATTTGACTAGTTTATAATCGCTTTGGATTTTTGCCAGTTTTTATACAGAAACCCTAGATGTTTGATTAACAGAGATTTTCTTAGAATTAAATTTCTTTGGATATTGCCTTAGGGATGAAGCAACTTTAAAAGAATTTCAAGGAGCTGAATAAAAATAATAATTGAGTTGCCTGCGAAGGTCCTGACCTTTAAAGAAAACAACATGTATCAAACAAGTAATGCTCCCTGCCAGGTCTTTCTGAGGCTACCTGGTGAAGACCTAACTTAAGTATGAATGATTACAGCGATGACAACCCTACCAATATGGAGAAGAACATCAGTTTGATCAGATGTGTCATTACTAACTACTAAGATATGCCTCTACCTCACACTCAAGAGCGTAATTTAATGTGACCATGACCCTTATTATTTCATCCCTGGATGATTCACTATACCAAATTCAGGCTTCTGATGTTGCCAACACTGTCTCAGCGCTTGTGGCTGGAACTATCACCCTAGGTTGTAATTCAAGCCTACCTTTACCACATAAATTACTAATAGCATGACACATCTATACTTCTCACATGACCTTCCTGGGTTGAAGTAGGATTATCCTGGAATAAAAAACCACCTCCAGTTAGTCATTAACCACGCTTTACATCATCAAGTGCATTTATTTGGGCTACATCAATTGGAGATTCAACGGTAACTCAGACTGTCAAAAAAGATTCATGTTCAGTTTCACGATTTAAATAAGGATGTGTCTAATTTGGTCAAGACAATTGTGAGTTCAATCTGGACAATTGATGGGAGATCGATGAAATTCAACGTCACTTGGCTCAGATTGAAACTAGAGTTATCTGAAGTCTGCAAGGTAAACTTTCTCAGCAGATGATCCATGCAGCTAATGGCAAGAAACAATGAGAGTATTTCAACTTTTCTAATCTCTTGACAAAATCTCTGAGAAATGCCAAACCACTGATTCCCAAATTGCCGCTTTAGCTACCTGAATTCATTAGTTGAGTGAACGTAATGCCATGCCGTCAATCCAGGAAGTTATTATTTAAAAAAGACTTCCCATTGAAACAAGACTTAGTGGGAAGGAAGGATAACAAGGCTCCCTGGGCCTGAAGGTCCCCATGGTCCTTCTGGAACCTCTCCACCTGTTGGGGCTTCCTTTGATGAAAACTAAAAAGCTCAGTTTAAGGCCCTTGAGCAATAACTACTATTGGTGGGCTGAAGAGCAGAGATGATTATTAAAGGAGATCATCTTGATATGGATCAGAGTTTTTTCTCTATATGATAGGCATGCAAAAATGACCAAAGCCTGTTAAAACATGTGAACTCCCAGGCCCAAGTGAACCATCAACTCTAGAGGATGAATGCTAATTATGCAAGAAGTAAAGCTAAACATGATACTCTCTCCACTCAATTAGCCCTTCAATCCATTTAGTTCAGGAAGCACCGTTGACTTCTAGATACCAAGTCCCCACTTATGCATATCAATGGCTGTTACACCACTCTCCAGGACGATATGGATGAATTCCGCCACCAATTTTACAAGGCTATTACTCTCAATGACATAGTACCCCAGAACCTACTGAATTTGGCGACCAACTTCATTGTCTATCCATGTTCTCTCTAAATCTGTTGGATATTTTAAACCCAAGAATCTGTTGGATATTTTAAACCCAGATTTAAAGAGAATTATTTGCCCAGGACTGAAGCCATCCAGTCCTACCTATTCGTGTATGAAGGTGCAATGGAACAAGGTATGGATCATTAGAAATGTCAACACATTCAAACCTGTCTTTTAGCAAGGCTTGAGAAATAATGAAGCCATACTTCAAGACATGTACAACTTTGGCGGCTATAAAAACACTTATTGAAAATTTGAAGTAACATCTCCTTTTCTAATCGTAAACAGTATCTCATATGATTTCCAAGTTGTGTGGAAACCAACATCAAATTTTTAAGCGATTTTATCATGAAATCCAGGCCCTACATCCTGTGATCAAGTTAAAATAGCTGACGCCTTTGCAGCCGTACTTTCTTTATATTAGCAATGTACAAATCTTATTCTCTATTTCCAGAATGCCATAAAAATCTTCAAGTCTATCCTCAATTCATTAGAATTTATAAAAGGAGTTGCCTGAGCTGGAAGTATGTCAACCATCTAATAAGGGGAACCAGCCTCATATACATGAAGCTGTAAGATTTCAGAGATCTAATCCCGTCGGCCCTTGCTCTTATTTTAGAGATTTTGGCCATCAAAGTGACACCTGTTTATAAGAAAAAGGCTGATGAGGCGGGAAAAGCACAGTCATCTTAGGGCGCGAGGCACTCTTTGCTGATGATGCCACGCCTCACTCTTAATCTATCATCACTCCAAGCACTAAATGTTAGGTCCTATCCAAACCTGACAAATTGAATGTTCCAGGATCTCTGGTTTCAAATTTAGGTTTAACTTCTTCTTACTCTTCCTTTTCCAGACCTCTCCCACCGGTATACAATTTACTTGATCCCCATTTTGGTATTGAAGTCACTATAGTAGAAGTAGTTGTCCATAAAGTGAAATTTTGACCATAGTTGATACTGGATCTCCCATAAATGTCATTTCTTCCTGTCTAGTAAAATGGATTGTCTGGATTCCTACCCAAAATTAGAGATCTAACTGAGAAAGATGGCGGTAGTTAAACCTAAGCCATTAGATTGGCTGAAACCATTATTTTGGATAATCCCTGATGAATTTCCAATCCTCTTGACATAAGGGACAATACTTGACTAATGAGGTCACATGTTACTCGCCTAAGCCACCTAATATCGGAATTAAACTCAATCTATTAGGCAAGCAAATACAAAAAAATTAAGGTGACTAAGCCTGCTACAGAATTACCAATTTGTAACAATTATAGATCATAGCCTGGACCGCTTGGAAATGTACCAGGTAACCTCCCTGATCTCCCTTATAATTTCGTTTCTAAACAAATAAACTTAATCTCTTCTTTGCCAATATAAGTCAAATTTGGCCTACTACTATCAACTTAGTGATGATTTTATTAATTAGAATTTACACATCAGACATAGTATCCGGAATAAAAACTTGTCAACTAAGAAAAACATAAAGGTATTTTCCAACACCTAGGATCTTCAGGTCCCCTAACCTCTAAAAAAAGGGATGAGAGGTCTAAAACCTTGACCCTGACAAAACTGGTGCTTTCTGCCAGGCACACCCTGAGTTCCTGGTGAGAATATTGAATAAATAAAAAATGGATAATAATAATTTAGCGTCAGATCTCTTTTTAGATCAGTAACGCCTTGAACTCTTGGCAAATTTACCCTCTATGATGCGCGTTATGAAGCAATAAAATCTCACTGTTGAGCAATACCAACGCAAAATTTAAGATGCGACTACTGATCTCAAAAGCAAAATTTGGCAGATAACCTCTCATTGCCACCAAATTGGCCTTTTGTGCCACCCATAGTAAAGCGGACTCGATAATTGAGGATATCAACAACTTACAGGATAAAATGGATGCCTTCCACCCTTTTGAACCGTTTATTAATATTGGTTCCTCTTTAGGTGAAAATCTCCCTCCAATGTCAGTAGAGATTATTTGGCCATTGACCCCAATCCAGTGGCACATTCAAACCGATGTTTAAAGAGAATTACGTCTCAGGGGAAGGGAGCATCATCTATTTCTTACTTTGTTATGAAAGTGCTATGGAGGAAGCCACTGACACGCAACGTCTCAAACACCTAACTAACTGTCTTAGTTATGTAGCTCAAGACATTATGGCACCTTATCTAACGCATTTCCAGACTTAGGATGACGCCAAGACTGTCTTGCTTTAGAAATTTAAGATCTACTTAATTTTATCCAAACAAAAGCAAACTTTTATGGGTATAAGTTTTAATTGGTGAGAAACTGCCACTAAGTTTGCTCCCCGTTTTTAGCTTGAAGTTCAAATGTTGGTCTCAGGGAAACGTCTTAATTTGAATGACGCTAATACTGCTTCGTTTTGACATTTAATATTATGCTAACATTATTTTGTCTATTTCTTATTTAACCAAGGTAAGACAACTGGGGGATGGATATTACTGAAGCTAGAAGAGCTAAAAAACGAATAAGCAGGCCTACCCAAACAGAGTGATTAACCACCCAAAAGAAACAGGTGAAACACAACCAAATGAGAATACAACCAACCAGATGGGACAACGACGAGGCACTCATCCCACCATGGCAGAAGGGGAAGGAGGATTGGGTGGCTTATCCTCAGAATTGTATTCCATATCAAAGGCAAGTGTGCGAGCCCAGGTGGATAGCAATGGTGTGGGTTGATCAGTGACATGAGGAGCGAGTTGTCTGATGGCCGTTTGGTTGTCAAACTTACCTATATCAAAAATTGCGCTTAGGTACTTAGAAAGGCAGTCTTTCACATGAAGATGGATAGAATGAAGCTGGGATAATAAAGCTGTGGTGGCGCGGGTGGTTTTGTCACAGCTTGCAAAGTAGTATAAACTTTCTTGATGGTGGAATTTGCTTGTTTGTGGAGGTTTAGGATGTTACCTCTGACCTGCAAGGCTAAGGCCAGAGCAATACTGGGACGAGGGAGACCCTTGGCAAGTATAGCTACTGACGAATAAGTCATCTCATAGATGTTGGTGTTATCTGGGTTTTTAGCTGCAGCAACAGCGAGCTGGCGTTCAAAGTGGAACGCAGAGGCGTTCAGTCAGGGGACGTAAAAATGCCAAGGGATCTGAATGGGGTGCTGTACCTGTATAGATTCTTTGATTGGGGTATTCAATTCTTCAATTACATTGCCCATTTCATTATTTTCATCCTATAAGGTCCATGGATTCAAGTCATATTGAAAATCAGGTTTGGTGAATATATGGGCTGTGGCTGTCAATTGAGGAATGACTTGGGATCAAACAGTTATCCAAGCTGCCTTCTGATTGGTTGAAGAGCATGTGGCACTGGACCAAGGAGGGGCCTGATTGGCAGCTTCAGGCGCTGCATCAGCTGTAGTCTTTGGGAAAGGGGGAAGGATTGTACCCATTCTGTAAATGCAGTGGAGTGTGTGGTGTATTGGGGGCCAGACGGAGGCAACGCAGGTCCAGTGATGCAGCAATATAGGGGCATTTTTGCTTTGAGTGATCCAACTCAAAGAAAGGTGAATAGAGTCTGCCCACCCTTGACACAGGCCCAGAATGGGTGGTTGGGGCCGAGGGAATGACGTCAGGGGGGTAATTGCAAAGCAATTTTGATGTAATTTGGCTAATCATGGCGAATGCCTGAGGCCAAATGTGACGAGCAGCCCCATTGGGGATCACAAACTGAAGGATGGGGTTGGAGCCATATGCAACCAAGCCTTCCATCAGCTCCTGATGGAACACCACCAGGGGGAAGGTGAGTGGGCAACATCGCAAACTGAATCACCATAGTGGTGTCAGTGGGGAGCCAGGTGTTCGTTGTGGGGATAGGGGTGCCCTGAATAAACCAGGGGTACGGTGGCCACAGTGGTAGCTTCAGCTTCACATGTGAAGCCAAGATTGAATTACCCTTTATAAGGGCAGAAATTGATGAATCTGGCTGGCAGCATCGCCGCCTGGGCCAAGTCAACAATGCCTTTTTCTGCATATGGGAAAAATTCCCATTTCTGACCCAAAGGCCAAAACGCAGCTGGGACCAGGGGAGAAAGAGTGGGCTGCAAGGCACTGCCTGGAACGTGCCAGGTGGATGGCAAGATCCTTGGGCAGAATAAACTGACCTGATGTATTACTGGGACTGGATGAGTCAGTCCAAACGCATTTTCCCACCAGATGGAATATGATGGGTGGAGTTTCATCACTGCCCCACATAGGAGCAGCTAGCGGAGAATCTGAGGTCATTGGGGAGCAAATGGGTGAGGTCAGCGTAGGCTAGTTAGGATTTTTACTTTTTTAATTAAAATCGCTCAAAAGTTACTCTGAGCGTAAAGAGAGTCAACATTCTTTTATATAAAGTGGTAAAGTCTAATTGGACGTTTGTCTTCCATATCAAAGAAGCTATTTTGGAGATTCCAGCTACCACTTCTAACCTACTGGGCCACTCGCTTTAATAATAATAACATGCCTCAGCCCCAAGTGCTAGCAGTTACACCCCCAAGTCGCCTAGCATCTGAATTATACTACACCCATTGCAAGAGAACAAACCATACTGTAGACTTTTGTCATGTCCTTCAATGTAAGTCGGTAGTAGAACAGTCAGTATAGGGCAAGAGGCTTCCTATGCTGACGGAAATCAAGTGCCTTGAGACCCTTGCTATAGAACTAGCTCTATCTCCAGTACTTAATGATGTTTTGTGTTAGCTGCGCCTGCAAAAGTTGAGATAAACCTTTCTAACTAAGGAAATAAAAATCTCCAGCTTCCTTACTTTTATATTGTTCAATTACCCAAACAAATTTGGAAGTCAGCTCTTCTATGGAAAGCCAAGCACTGGCAGATAAAACTTTTAAATGCATTGAACAGCCATGAGCTTGGCCGCGGAAAATTTCTCCGCTTACTTCACTACAAATCCCAAAATGGCAGTTTACTGGATGTTAATTCCCAATTATGATCTTCAGTGGTTTTAGTAGATATAGTAATACATAAGGCTTAAAGTCCTGGCGATTATTGACACCAAATCCCCAGTTAACATTATTTCCACCTAATTTATCCAAAAAAATTGCTCTAGACTTAATTGATGATGATAATTATGGGACGGCTGATAATAAGTCATTTAAGTTGATAGGAGCCTATTCTGCCTTACCCCTTCAATTTGGAAAACTTATAACTACTTTTTTCTAGTACTAGTGATGCCCAACCTGAAAGGGGAAGCTGATATGCATCTTTATTTAAAAATGAGCCAAAAAAAGGTTTTACTGAAAAATAAAAAAATCCTATTATAGCCCTTAAGTTATCAGCCTAGGAAGCCATATCAGAAGGTGAGGAAGCTTTGAAGAAACTTTTGTCTGGTGACTACTTTATCTGGCAGACCATGGCGGACAGCATAGGGGTTGGGGCATCAATGACATGTGGCTGAAAAAGAAGTATAATGAAAACTTTTAATTACTGCACCCACCATTGCATAAGAAAACGATACTTATGAGTTGTTTATTGGGGTCCAGCTGATGTAGGAGTTTAACTGCATCAATAACCACAAGAAAAACACTGTTACTACTAAGGTATCTGAACCCTGTTAATATTTGAACTCCCTACCAAAATTAAAGGAGCCCCAAAAAATGGACATGCCTCCTCAAATACCCGTCCACAATTTGCAAAGTTAAATATCCTGTCCTATGAAAAACTAAGTTATCCTGGAAGCAGTGGATGCCAGAGATGGGATCCCTCTATATGCCCCACATCCTATCACAATACCCTCTGGATCACAAGTTGTTGTGGATTTGAAGATCAAGATTCTCACCCCTCCTAATCAAATTTTAGAGCTGAGTGAAAAACCAAATCCTTCATTCAAAGAAGCGTTGATCTTCCTGAGTATTTTCGGATCCCACATATGTGAAATCTACCTTTATCTTATTAGATATTTAAAAAATCATACCCCCAAGTCCCTCAGCATGCTCTTATCACTTATGTAAAACTATGTCCCATTAAAAATATTGCCGATGTGAGCTGTTTTGGCTCATTACAGGCCATAGGATTTGATCCCCTACCAAAAATAGCTCTAGTGGAAGCTGGATTGGAGATAACCTTACCCCTAACAAACGCCAGAATGTTGAAGACCTCTTTTATGGATTATGATATTTTTCCCTCAGGACCAAGTAACTACGGAAAAATTTCCAGGGTAATTCACCAAATTGAGACTGAGGCTCACCGTTCATTTAAATCCTGGCCATACCAAAAAATCAAAGTGGAGGAAGCTCAAGTGGCCTTAGAGTTACAGCAAATGTTGAAGGCTGATTTACTAGTGCTTTATAAAAGCTTTTGGGCTTCCCCACTCCTATTAATTTGGAAGAAGGATGGTAGCTACCATGTTGTCATGGATTATCGCCGCCTTAATGCTATTACACAAAAAGGTAGATATCCTCTTCTGCATATAAGTGATTCATTACGCTTGATGTCAGGATGTACTATTTTTGGCTATGGATTTTGCCAGCGGATACTGGCAAGTTGATTTGTTACCAGAGGATGTTAAAAATGCACTCTCATCTCAGGTGAAGGAGTATTTTAGCCCACTAAAATGCCTCAGTGGTTATGTAACGCCCTGCTACCTTCCAACGCTCCATGAACGAACACTTTGGAAATTTAAAGCGCTCTTGTGTGCTAGTTTATCTTGACAATATTACCATTTTTTAGAGCCTTTACCAATCACCTAGATCGCCTCAGGCAAGCCTTTTAGCTGTTATGGCAATTGTCATTAAAACTGAAGCCATCAAAATGCTCTTTTTTTCAGAGTGAGATGGATTTTTGCCATAAGGTAAGTAAAGCTGGAATATCCCCAATGGCATAAGGTCTTGGCCATTGCTAAGATGTCCCCCCTAATTACATACAAGATGTACAAGTTTTCTTAGGGATGGTAGGAAATTTTTGCAAGTTTATTTCCAACTTTGCAGACAACTCTGAGCCTTTAGTGTATTTACTGAAGAAAGGGATACTCTTTCAGTGGAAAGAAGAGAAATAACAGGCCTTCAACCTGCTACGCATCTCTCTCTACCAATCTCCAGTAATTATTCACCCAAATTTTTGATAAACCCTTTCTCCTCTTTACTGATGCTAGCGATATAGCAATTGGAGCTATACTATCCTAACATGATGAAAACTTAGTGGACCATCCTATTGCCTACTATATCAAGACCTTATCCAGAGCTGAGCGCAACTATAGCGTTACAGAACACAAATGCTTGGCGGTCCTACTGGCCATTAAGAATTTCCAAACTTACTTATATGGGAAACATTTCACCATAATTACTAACCATGATTTCTTGTGATGGCTACAGCAAATGAAGGACCCAAATGGGATATTATCCCAATGGGCGTTAAAACATCAAAGCTATTATTTTTCTATTATCCAATGACCAGGGCCCATACATTAAAATGCAGATTGCCTATCCTGACTTCCCATATTAACTTTAACTGACCCTGAGGAGAATTTCCTCTACGACCTCCTAACACAATTGAATTTATGAAAGGATGAACCCTCGACCCTTCAAAAGGATTTAGCAAAAAATAAGCAAATCTTCAAATCAAGAACGGCCAATTATATAAACTTGTGTCCAAAAAGTGGGTGCCCTATGAATAACCTTCAGCTCAAACCAATGTCATATTGGAACAACATCGGCAAGTTCGCCTCAGGTGAATTTGGAAAACCTATTAGTGGCTTAAGACTCAATTTTATTGGGAAGGAATGCTTGTTTTAATCCATGATGTATCAGAGTCCTGCCTGGTCTGCTAAAGTTAAGCTGGACCTAATCTTCGATCTCAACATCCAGTGGTTCCACCCTGTGTACCTTTCCATACTATTAGCATTGATGTTGTGGGACCTCTCACACAATCCTCTAAAGATCATCAGTTCCTCCTTCTAGACGTGGACCATTCAACTAAATGGACCAAAGTTTTATCTTTACCCTCAGCTTCATCAGAGGCTACTACCACGTTTTTTATAATCAGATTATCACCCATCATGAGTGCCTTAACTTGATTATTTCCAATAACGGGCAAGACTTCTGAGTGAAGCTGGTGAAATATTTATTCTAACTGATGGTAACCACACAGGTATTCTCCATCCCCTACCATCTTGCAACCAATGGAATGGTAGAGTGGGCAAATGAATCTCTAACTGCAATCCTTCAGAAAATGGCTATGACTGACCCCCTCCATTGGCCCAAATATTTGCCTGGTGCAATTCTGGACTATAGATCAGCTATCATTGAATAACTAATATGTCTCTCTTCCAAGCGTTGTATGGAAGGAATCCCCAGCTGCCTTATAAAGTGCAGGCTACGCTTGACCAAGCCTCCTCAAATCCCCTAAAGTCACTACATAAAGTATTGCTAATGAAATTATTTACTTCAGGACCTGGCTTCCGAGAACTATCTGCTACAACTAGCAGAAAAACTAGTCAATTTAATGATAAGCATGATCCCCTGAACACCTTCCAACCAGGTGACCTAGTCCTTTTCCGCCATCACCAATATGGAGGTTGTGACAACATATTGAGAACCAACTGCTCAGGGCCTTTAAAGTTATTTATAAGTGGGCAAAGAAAACTCTATTGTAGAGGTCATTCAGGTACAATAGTAATATTCATAAATAGTTGATTTCTCCATCCATTTTCACCCCTACGCCAAGATCTAGAGGGGGTCGTTGTCATGATTCCTATTTTAATTGGAGATTTGGATGAGGTAGATAATGAAAATTGAACCTAAGCTTTCAAAATAGCTGAAACCATTTATTGGGGAAAATCCTTACAAATTTTCAGCCCTCTTGACACTGGGTATAATCCCTGACTAATGCAGCTGCATATTACTTGCTTAACCCCCCTAATATTGGGTTCAAACCCAATCTATGCAGTGAGCGAATCCTATTGACTGAGATGACTAAGCCTGCTACAGAATCCCCAATTTGTAACAATTATAGTCCTACTTGAACCGCTTGGAAATGGACCAAAACCTCCCTGATTTCCCTTATAATTTCTTTTCTAAGCAAATAAACTTTACTCTCTTTTTTGCCACTTTAAGCCAAATTGGCCTACCTCTATTAACTTAGGGATGATTTCATATTTAGGAATAACCAATCCATTCATAACATCAGGAGTAAAGACTCTTTGACCAAGAAAAGAATAAAAGAACTTTCCAACACCCAGGAGATTTGGGTCCCCTGGTCTTTAAAAAAGGGATGAGAGGTCTAAAACCTTGATTCCAACATGGATAAAGGTCACTTTAGATCAAAACCAAACTTTAGATTATGGGACTGTGGGGCCATATTGAACTCGCTCATTGGGAGCCTACTTGTCCCTGACACTTCAGTTTGGATCTCTGATAGTGAAGGCCCTGAAAATTATGCTAGAGAATGATGGTTATGACCTTTATTATGGTCACACAATTCCTGGTTAAATTTGACATCCAAATAAGCCATAAGGACTTTTATTTTTCTATTTAGGGTATTTTATCACCTAGTCATAAAGAGAATCTTTAAAGAGAAAGGAAAGATAAAGCCTAAAATTTGTTACCTGGAACACCCAAACCACAATGAATGGCTATAGTACCAATTAGTTGGGCCAAAGGCCAAATTGCCACCTTCCAGTACAGAATCCCAGGAAGGGATGTATGTATATAAATCAACTGCATAACCATTATTACAAAATTTCAGATTCTAGTAGACACTGGGCTTTAATTTCATTTAGATGGACCATTTACTGGAGATTCATGGAGATCCTGATACAACCATTTGAGAACTTCTCACTTGCCCTGGGGTGCTGGATCCAGCTTACTGGTGCCCATTAACTATTATGATGTTTAATATTACTAATAAACCGATGAAAATAACTCAAAACTTAACTGATACATCTATAGAACTATACCCTCTGACAAAGTCATGTCCATCTTTGGTAAAAACTTTTCATGACTTAGAAATTGATTAAAATAGGGGGTGGAAGGCAAGTCAGTAGGGCGTATGGCTACCAACCTGAAGGTTGCGGGTTCAATTCCTGGCCCTTTGCACATCAATTGGGGTGCCAGCCAAAGGAAGCTATTGGCGTTTAGTAGGTCTAATAACACGAAAACCTTACCCATGACGTAACCAGAAATATTTGAGTCCTGATCTGGAGTTGGAAAAACTTTCTTCAATGGAGGTGACCCTGTTCAGGTTTCATGTCATTTCTTTCTTTCATTTCTTTCTTTCAGTAATGCCTGTACCCTGGTCGTCTTGCCTCAGTTAAATAAAAAGAATTGATTAAATGCTACAATAGCCTGTGTCAAATTATAGATAGGAGAAACACTTCTTCAATAAGTCTGGAAACACAACCTCTTGGGCTATATTGTAAAAAGTTCCCTTATAAAGGGAAAAAGGGACCCAAGGCTCTTGTCAATCCCTTAGTTTAACAGGGTGACATAGCTCATGTTGTTGATAGATGCTATGTAAATGTTTTAGACCCAAAAACCCACCTACTGTACCCCCTTTTCTGCTTCTTCCCTTATAAATAAAATCAAGAGGGTCTATAGGGAGATAGTCTTAGCCAGAGGCCACCAAAAGGATACCCACCCTCATCTGGTCCCCACCCCGTCACCTCCCACCCCCTTGTTAATTTCTACAATTGCGCTCAAAACTTGGAAACCCCTTAATTAGGCAGGATAACTGATTTAGGGCATGTATTTGAGATTATGAGTCATGGGGCACCAATCTGAGCTGAGAAATTGTCCCCAAATTTTTTAAACTAAAATTATATTGATTGATAAAATTTGTTCCACTAAAAACCAATTCTGCTGAGCTCCCAAGCCAAACTAACCTTCTCAAGTTTGGATTAATGAGAGTACCCATGGCTGATTTTAAGTTATGTTGTCAGAGCTTTTAAGATATCATATGTATACTATCTGATGATCCCTTAAACCAGCCTGCTTGTCACAAACACGTCATCCAGCCAAGCCATGCCATTCCCCAAGATCTTCCCCTACCATTAAGTATAAAAGACAACCGCCCCTCCTAGGTCTATTTGTTGGTTCATTCTTTATCTTTAGTTTAAAATAAAAATCCTTGTTCAAACTAACTCTGCGGGCTCTGTCAACGTACTTCCTTCTAATAATTTCGCTTTAAACACAACCAAATGCGCTGCCATGAACATTCTAGGACCGATGATAATTATGTAGGCACTCCAATCCATTGATTCAGTGGATCGCTGCGTGACAGCTGAGGCCTTAAGAAATTATGCTCCTGACCTGCTTTTAAAATCCGCTATCCAAGATGCGCTTCTTGATCTGCAATATCTAGTATGTCAATCCATTACTTGCTTGACACAAGCTGGCCAACCAGAAATCATGTAACTTTCACATGGGATGGTCATCATTATTATCCTAACTCATTCCACCACCCACTTCTGAGGCAATTCAATATGTATAAGGAAAGAACTTCATTCTGTTAACTTTGTTGAGTCATTTGTGGGCGTTGATCGCCAACTTTCACAGTCTAGCGGCGAAATTCAGGCACCAGATCATCCTGAGCATAGTCCTTTAGGGCCACTAGCCTCAGCTTATATTAATAAATCTATCTGCCATTCAAATGACTTTTCAATATCATGCAGCAACCTGAAACACCTTGACAACCATGCGTTGCTAACCAAGCTCACCCATACCTGAATCAAACCAATTTTTCTTTGATTCGTGAACCAGATCCACATTTTTGAAAATCAAATTTTTTGTTGAACATATGGAGTATTACATATATAAAACAAATCCTTGAAATCATGGGATGTTACAAAGGACAACAACTGCTAACACAAAAATTGTTCATCTCTTCATATCTCTCCCACCCTTGTAAATTGCCTCAGCAAGACCACAGCTGCCCCATTGCAGCCATCTTGTTTGCTTTTGGGGCTTTTGGTATTTTGTTTATCTTCTATTTATCTCACAAAATCATAGGACGTCCTTCCTCCATGTTAACAGAGCTGTTTTGCCATTGGCATTCTGGGTACTCCACTTGGTTTTCACTCACTAACATTGGAAGCCCAGTCTTACTTTATTCAGCAGACTCCATGAAACTTGAACATACCAGTAACCTCAGCACTTTACACCCTCCTTTTGGGATCATGCGTAGCAGTTGTTTGTATGTGTATAATGAACCAACATTCCCTCTGAGACTTGGTCTTCTCTTGCTGGTCACTTTTTTCACTCTTTAGAGCATGGAAACAACTTATCTTGTTACAGTGCAATGACCATACAACACCAGTAAATCAGGCTGCCCCTCATTAGGTGTGGTGGTAGTGAGCATTCCACCAGTCCCGTCATCAGAATTTGCATAAAATTTGCTTTATGCTCTGGTGAAACTTCATGTGTGCTTTGAAGCTCTGGTTATCAAACTCATACTCCTACTGATGCACAGAGAAGTTGGCTCTCTTAGAAGCCTTGGAAGGAGAAGCTCGCCGCTGGGTCAGAGTTTTGCTATGTTCTGCAAACAAAATGGGGAATCATACTCCCTTTTTTGATTTTAGTATCTGCCACAAATAAGCACTTGAATCTAGATTATCACGCCTCTTCCGCCTCCTCACCCTCTACCAGGGTGTCTCTGATCAATATTTGCTTATTAAAGCAATCACAACATTATTGTCTACAATTGGGATTCTTACTGACGTTGCAGTGTCAGCATTCATAGCAGCCTTGGATACTACTTCAACAAGCAATCCCTCACGGGATCCTCTCCCTTTTCTATGGAGGCAGCATTTTTCTTGACATATTCAATTGGGGAAAAGCTTCCCCCCCACACAACCATATCCTCGGTGGCAGTCATGTCATCCCCTAATTCAGAAAATTCTCCTCAAGCTAGTTCATCTCAGATAAAGACTTCAGGACCTATCCCTACGGTAATAAGGTTCAGGAAAACGTTCCTCTGGGGTTACAGTGGTATCTCCTTACCTTCATGGCACCCTGGAGAGTAACGAAGTACTTGTTGAGAATCCCTTTTTCTTTACCACTTAAGAGATTCTGATTGTAATGTTGAACCCAGAAAACCCTGCTTTAACACAACCAAATGGCCCATGTGGAAGCCCACGTTAATCATTATCTGTAATTGATCTTGATACCATAAACTTGATATCTAATCCTACCATGCCAATCCTACTTGTCGCACAGTATCATAAAGGTCTCTCTGAGATGTTTACCCCAGAACCTCCCTTCCCTGCAAGTGAGATAACAAGGCCATAGTGGTTGGTCCCATCAACCCCATCCTGTCTGTGGACCAGGAAAACCTTGTAGATGACCTCTTTGAGAGTAATCAATGTAATCATATTGTGCCCAAGGGTCATCTCCTCATTATGGGTCCAGCCCCACCTTCTGCTATCCTCTCGCTCTTAATGACTAGAAAAAGGGAATCAGGCTTATTTCTTGTTTCCAAATCTTCATAGTAGTAATGCGTGATGCTACAGTGCAAGCACTCCTTGATACAGGGGCAGAAGGCAACTTCATGGATTTAATAGTTGCTCATTCACTGGATCTAGACACTGTGCTGAACCCCCCAATACTAGGTGCCTCATCTGAGCCAATGACTTGTTATACCATTCAGCGTCCAGTACAATTTCTCATCCATGAATTCTGCTTTTGTAACCACTTTCCAGAAGTGCCTTATCTACTGTACCCTGTAATCAAGGGGGTATGTTGGTGGCGCCATCAACAGGTGAATATCAACCTGGACCTCAACTCCTTGTTATTTTCCAAAAGGAGGTGCAAGGGGAATTCCCACTTATTAGAACTCTTACAATAGAGGCCTCACTTAGCTTAATATCTCCCTCTTAGATATTTCTTTTGGACCCCCCCCAGGATTTTCCCTATTTCTTGGCCCCATACAAGGATGTCTTTGACATTAGCCTTGCAACCCGACTCCCACCACATTCAGAAAATGACCTTTCCTTCCAGCTGACAGTGCACCTTGTTAAGATCAACTATCGTTGTACCCACACTGAGGAGGATGACGGGCGTTGGGCACATGGCTGGATTTGCTAGAAAAATGGTGGATTATCAAAAAATCCTCACATATTGTCTCACCTTTAGTCTTTGCCAGAAGGAAGATGGGACCTTACGGCCTTGTGTAGACTATGATTATTTTAATAGTATGACGGTTCCAGATCCTTACTCCCTTCCCTTGGAACAAAACATTATCCAGGTCATCGCTAAATCTTGGGTTTTTCCAAAGCTTGAACTGGTCAACGCTTTCAACCAGTTGAGTGTCAAGAAAGGCCAATAATGGCTAACATCTATACAAATAAGTCATGGAATATCCTAGTTTAAGGTGAACCCTTTAGGTTATAGAATGCCCTGCAACATTCCAACTCTTAATTGATGATGTCCTGGGATACCTAAGTTTTACCTGATCTGTCATTTACATTCACGACTTATTGATACACTCCCCAACCCATGAGCAGTATGGCAAGAACTTATAGGCCATGATAATGCCCTGCTTAAGGCAGGTCTTTTTATTAAGCCTTTCAAGTGTAATTTTTTCATAAGGAAGTCATCATTTTGAAAAACTGGTCCTCAAGGATGGTTATGATTTCCCTCCATGTAAGTTTGAGGCCATCCAGTCCTGGGCTATCTCCACCACTCAGAAGCAGTTCTGAAGCTTCCTTAGTATTATGATCTTCTTAAAAAAGTTCTCCCTTGCCATTTGTCAGACAATTGAAGACCTATATTGTGAGAAGAGTGTTGTGGATGAGGATGATTGTAAAATCGGCCAAAAGACCTTTTCCAATTTGTGTTGGAATCCTTCAATAGGGGCAAAAATCCAATAAACATTAGTAAAACTTGGCCAAATGGTTCGAGTTTAGGTAGCCAGAATATTCTGACTCCTCAGCGGAATCAAGTGAGCTCTTCCGAGGTCCCTCCCTGCCTTACCACTAATCATATTCAAGCCACACCGCGGAGACCAAGCCCTTTTATAGGGTTGGAAGGAATTCCAAAAAAGTGCAGACATTATTTCATGGTGTAAGGCTCAAATTCATCAAAACATTACCTCACAGGCTTATCCTACCTACTCTTGACCCTCCATTGGCCTTTCCAATAAAGCGAGGCAATATTTGAGGGCTTCAATAGGTCAACTGACCATATTTCTTTATTTGGCTTGAACCTTATAATGATTCATTGTGTACGCCCTTTGAGCTTGAAATGAGTTTAGCTACTAAGCCATTTTATAGTATGATGGTTCTTTTTTCTTATCCCCATGGCACTTATTAAATGATAAAAACTTAATACTTTTTATTTTTGGTGTCTCTTTAGTTTTTATAATTAATTAGTTTAATCTCCTATTTGCTTTAGAGTTTAGGCTTTAACACACCAGCTAGTTTATACTTACCTAAAATCAACAAGTGGTGATCACTAAAGGGGTAGCCTGTAAACCACAATAAGCTTCTTAAAAATGAAGCTTTGTGGGGAAACTTCCCCTCACAACCTCCCCACTTTGGCTGAGTCTAGGAGCACTGCTTTAGAACTACAGCAAGCTAGCGCCTTGTCTCTACTCAAAAAGCTCGAGCTGCCCCCCTCTCAAAGCTTTATGGAGCCACTCACCTTTAAACAAATCCCCTTTTAGGGATAAGTTTACACTGGGTGAGGGAAGTTTTGCTTCGTTCCTCTTTAAGTATGGAGTTGCTATGGAAGGGGCAATGGATAACCTTACAAAAAGACCTTCTTTCCTGCTTGAGTTGTTGCGCTAAAGCGATAATGTTTCCACATTTGGCCACCCTCAGCACCTGCGAGGAGATAAAGCAGCACTAACTGAAGAGTTTAGCTTTCTACAAAGTGTGAACAGGCAAAAACGGGCCTTTATGTGCCTTGATTTGTTACAAGGTAAACCAAATGCCTCTTTTGATGAACGCTTTTACATTAAAGCTCAACCCTTATTTTTTTGCAAAAATGCTACCCCTAGATGATGCTATTGCAGCTATATTGGCTGGCTTGGTATCCCATCCCTTTTTTGCAATGCACCTCTCTTCTATAAAGCGTTCATTTAAAATAGTACGAGATATCAAAGAAGCTTTATTAGAGGTGTCTGATCTTTATAAACTTGACCCTATGCAAGGGTCTCTGAGCCAAGCAGCTATGCCAGCTAATTTAGCCTCTACTACTGCTACTTCCCTCTGGAAACCTGCAACTATGGAGTTGCCACCACACACTACTTCTTCTTCCCATAATGATAATCAGATGGTAATGGCTGTGATGGGGCAATGCTCCATTTCATCTTAAGCTTTAAAAACACAGTTGGTGAAAGCAGTCATTCCTTTGCCTTGCCCGTCTTTTTCTACATAGCAGCCTTCTCAAGTGGTTCAAAAGCTTGCTCCTAAGTCTAAACTCCATTCTCAGGTGCCAATCGCACCCATTAGCAATGGGTTAAATGACCAGGGTACAAACGCTAAACCACCTGTTTCACAAAAACACATAACCACTGAACGACCTAAAGCTGCTATAGAAGAAGCATCCTCTTCCAAAACGCTATCTTCCTCAAACTCTCAGCCAGCTAACTCTAGTGTGAAACCTGTCTCTATGAGGCAGCACAAAACCCTACTTTAAAGGTCAAAAATCGAGCTATGAAACTTTCAACGCCTCCCCCAAAAGCTAATAAGGTAGAGGAGCAACCCAGGACCTATCAAGCCCAAAGGAAAGTCCTGAAACCACCTCACCCCTTGTGGCCTCCCTAACCTGCATTGATAATTCTTCTAATGACGAATCTGAAGGGGGTGGCGAAGATAGAGGTCACTATGTCTTAGGAGCCCCATATGAAGTGGAGATATCTGACAGGTTGAACCCTGATAAAGTGAATTGGGCTAGACCCCCTGCCAAACTTACCTCTGCTAAGGGTTGAGGGGTTTTGAGGTCATTGACACTGCCAGTGAAGCTGACCAGTTCATTGCCACCTTGATCCGCCCAAACCAGTGTGTTCATACCCTGCGGTCTTTCCAGGAGAAATACCCTGAGACAGCCAAACGACTTGCCTCTACTCTCAAACTAAATGAGGTTCTCGCTCTTTTGCCCCAACTTGGGAGGAACTTTAACCAAAGTGGAGGTCGTAGTCAATGGAGTGCGGGTTAAGGCTATCCTTGACACTGGGTCTTTGAGAAAACGTTGTGTCATCAAAACTCATTAAAAATATTAAACTGGCCCCCAATCTTAACTACACCCAAGGATTTGGGACTGCAGGCCCCAACAACACCTGCGCCATTAGGGCGTACTCTTCTATGCCCATCCATTTTGAGAATCTCATCTTGTCTGCTCCTGCGGTGGCCCTAACTAAAAATACCTATGATCTACTCATTGGTACCCAATTCATGCTCGAGTATTAAGGGATTATTAATTTGAAGCAGGGTTATCTCTCTCTCTGCTTAACTACGAGGTTCCCCCAAATTTGACAAAAGATGTGTCTAATAAAAAAAGACTATGTTTGCACAGTCGAGTATCCCTCTTCCACTTTATCCCTATATTATACCACAGCAGGACGACATACCAAACTGTTGCCTCAATCAGTGGACGCCCTCGAAGGTATCCCTTTATATGCTTCTGAAGAAATGACTATCAAGGCAGGTGAACAAAGGGTAGTTGACATGAAGATTATCGTGTAAATCCCACACAACTGCCTACTGCACCTAATTAGCATTGATAGAGTTAGTCCTTTGGAGCCCAGAGTTTTTCCAGGCGTGCTAGCCCTGCTTATCAACGAACCATCAATCTTCTGTCAGGGAATCGCACCAAGAAGGTTATGGTGGTAAAATAGCATCAGGAGATCGGAAGAGGCCTGCCAATACCCATTGAGGGCATCAAGCAAGTTCACAGTATTGGATCTATGGCGTATATAAGCTTACCTGCCGACCAGTATTTATGTACCCAACCTTACGTTCATATCTCCGATGAACTAACTCCAGATGAGCTGGAGAAGGTTCACACCCTGCTCAAGGCCTACAACGACATTTTCTCTAAATCTGACACGGACTATGGGCACATGAAGTATTGGACTCATACCATTGACGTTGGTGATACTCATCCTATCCGCTCAAAACCCTACTGTAAATCAAAACATGAGGAGCAACAGATGTGGACGGAGCACAAACAGTTGCTGGAGGCTGGGTTTTTGGTGCTTTCCCAAATCACTTGGTCGTCCCCACCCCTATTGATAAAGAAGAAAAATGAAGGTCATCAGGTAGTTATGGACTATCTTAAGCTGAACAACCCCACCAAGAAGGACAGCTACCCTATCCCCCGCAATGATGATGCTCTTGCCCAACTCTCTGGGTCTAAAACTTCTCTTCCATGCACTTGGCTAGCGGGTATTGGCAGATGGACCTTTCTCCACAGTATCAGGAGAAGTGCGCCATTATCTTCAGCGAGGGTTTGTTTCAACCCACTCGTCTACCTCAAGGGTTGTGTGATGCGCCTGCTACTTTTCAGCGGGCTATGGTTCACATTGTCCAGTACCTTAAGCTGAGCAGTGTGATTGTTTACCTCGATGACATCACAGTCTTCTCAAAAACGATTAACGAGCATCTCACGCACCTAAAGGAGGTGTTTTAACTCTTTCACGCATCAAACATCAAACTAAAGACCTCCAGGTGTACTTTCTTCCAGAAGAAGCTTGACTTTCTTGGGCACACCATCTTCCAAGATGGAATACAACCACTACAGGATAAGTTTGAAGCAATATCCAAGATGCACACGCCAAAAACACTTCGTGACATACAAGTATTCTTAGGCATGATGAGGTATTATCATCAATCTATCCCAAAGTTCGCCAAACTCAGCGGGCCCCTTGTCCGCCTCCTGGCTAAGAACACCCCCTTCTAATGAGGGTGCTGAACAAAAGTCTGCGTTTGAGACCTTGAAGGAGCTATTGCAAAATAGGCCAATACTCCGCCACCCTGACTGTTGCAAGCCCTTCATGTTATTCACAGATGCCTCTGATTACGCCGTTGGAGCTATCTTAGTCCAATTGGATGAAAATGGGATTAATCACATGACTTATTTTTAGTAAAATGCTTTTGAAGTCTGAGCGCAACTACAGCGTCACTTAGAAGGAGTGCTTGGCTGTCCTTCTCACTGTTAAACACTACCGCCCTTTCCTATATGGGAGAGCATCTAAAGTGATTACTGACCACTCTTCTTTAAAGTGGTTACAAAAATGTGAAGGATCTTACTGGGCGGTTGTATCGCTGGGCTCTTAAGCTCCATCATTATGATATGACCATCGAGCATCAAGCAGGGACACACCATATGAATGTTAAAGGATTAACGCGTCTGCCTGTCTTCCAATTTGACCATAATGAAGCTTAGAGGTTTCATGACCTCCTAATGACTCCTGACGCGTGGGTTGGTGAAGAGGAACCAGAACAGAAGATGCTAGCACAACATTTCTGCAACACAAAAATTGGATAATGCAAAGTTGTATATGAAAATAGGGGTGGATTGGTTGCTCTAACTCAGACCATCAAAT
Organism: Massospora cicadina; assembly: GCA_022478985.1. Taxonomy (NCBI): domain Eukaryota; kingdom Fungi; phylum Entomophthoromycota; class Entomophthoromycetes; order Entomophthorales; family Entomophthoraceae; genus Massospora; species Massospora cicadina. The sequence goes on along the minus strand of JAKSZP010008150.1, from coordinate 53,274 downwards.
CGAGTACCCGTGATTTTGGAGTCACATACCCTTCTAGGGCATAGCGGAGTACAAAAAACCTATGAGTGGGTTGAAGAATGATATTACTGGTAGGGATCATGGAGACAATGATTGAAGCCCTAGATGCATGTCTGACCTGCAAGGAGCAATCCAGCTATAAGACTGGGTATCAGTAACAACCCACTATGCCTCAACAACACTTTCACACCATAAGTATAGATGTGATAGGCCCTCTACCTCAGACCACTGGTGGAAATCATTATATCTTAGTAATTATCGATCAATTTACCAAATGGGTTAAGGCTGTGGCTTTTCCAGCTCAAACTTCCAAAGCCACAGCCACGTCCCTTCATTAATATATATATTCTCGTCATAGTTGTCCCCAGGTTTTGCTCTGTGACAATGGAAAACTTTACCTCCCAAGTGGTGAAGATCCTCGCTACCTCCATGGGTATGCAACAGCTCTTTTCTGCCCCTTACAACCCTCAATCGATGTACTGTGGAAAGAGACAATGGGACACTGGTATCTATTTTTACACAAAATGGCCACTTCTGACCATCTTCACTAGGATTACCTACCCAGTGTTTTCATGGCTTACCATACCAGCTATCACTGGATCCTTAAAATGTCAGCATTCTGAGTATTGTTTGGGCGAGAACCTGGGGTTCCAGCTTTACATGCAAAAGATATCTTCACTAATAAGACTGATCCTGTACAGGCTATGAATAAGTTATCTCAGCACATCATCCTGTTGCAATCAGAAGCAATAACCAACTTGGCAAAGATGGTCACCAAAGAGGGTCAAGCAGCTAGTGAGCTCCGGCCTCCCCTTCCTACCTACCAATTGTCAGACTTGGTGCTATACTACCATAATTGTATCACTCCCAGAAGTGAGAAGCTCAGGTCTATCTGGGAAGGCCCTTTTGTCATTACCTATAAGTGAGGGGATGAGTACTCTATAGAAATCTCTGGTTACTGGAGTTACCATTAACTGTGTCTAATTAAGTCATGGGGAGCGTCCCCTGCGCATGGATCGGTCAATCTTCCCATTTTTGAGTAAAAAGGGTTTAAAGAAGGTAGCTGTACCCTCGTTACCCAGGGTGACCTCTCCCACGTGGTAGACAAGCGCTGGGTATTAGCTCTCCCTATTTGGATCCTTCCCCAATGCCTATGCTAACCTTGGCTGAACTTGTCCGCTTAATCAGGGAAATCTGCGCTGAGATCACTGACTCAAAGTTGTTTGGTAAAACTAATGGAAATCAAGCCTGAAAATTGGAAACACATAATCAAAAAGGGACCAAGGTTGAAGTATCAGGCAGAATCACTGATGGTTTCAATTTGGCCAGCAGTACGATTGTTGAAACTAACCCCCACTCGAATTATTGGGGATGATCCTCAACGTGCAGGTAGTATCATCTGAAACTATCAATGATAGTTCAAAGCTCCCATATGACAAATCGGGAGTTGCAGCCAATGCAATTCTTTTGACAGAATGAATGGCCCAGCGACTGGACATGGTCAGGCTGGGCATCCTAAACCCTTTCCCAACCAATTGAGACATCCCCTACGTGGGGTGGCCCTGGGGAATTTCCGTTGCTCGTCAGTCCAGATGCCATTGTGCCAACTGCCAAAAACGCAATTGAGCCTCAGTTCAGGAGTTCAAGGTCAAACTGACAGTGACTCAGCCTGCTGCTGAATCTTTTGATGTCAGTTCCCATTGAGCTTATCTGCCCCCTTCCACAAAACTTCGCCAGTTAGGTTGAGCTTGAGGGACCCAATCCCAGCTTGTTCCCACATCAATTGACCACTATTTAATTGGTTGCATCATACTGAGAAAATTGTCCAATTTTCCTCAATTTCCTCTAAATAAAATTCTGCCGCTAAAAACTATCAATTTTCTGCTCTATTGATATCCTTCTAGCTGTATTCCTGATGGAATTACTCTGGTGGCCTGTCAGTCCCTATACCAGATGGGCTTTACCAGTATTGATTTTTACTATGGCTCCCACCATCATCAACTGGATTCAGTGGGCCAGATACTTCTGGCAATTCAACCCCTTATTTCGACTATACACCATTAATAAAATGAGATCTTGTGGCCTTAAATCCACCATTTCCAAGCAAGGATCCGTCCCCTTGTCTCCTCAGCTGTATTGAACCCACCCACTGATGATCTTGAAGAAATGATCCCAGTGGTACCATTCCTTGCAGCAAGACCCCCAGTGTCTGGGTTTGTTGCCATTTTGGTTCGTTTTCAGGTTGTTATTCACAATTGCTCTACACCAACAATTTATTGTTTCCCAATTCATGGCTCCATATAACGTCATATGTGCGGCAATGCCTCTGGCATTCTGGATTGCTTTTTGGGTGCTCATGCATCCCAACTGGCAGGCCTGTCTAAACTTCTTCTGCAGTTTTCATGAAAGTCCATGGCCAATTCTTGCACCCTTAGCCTTCCCCTAACACTCTTGAAGGGGTAATGTTGGACAATTGCAAGCCTGATATTGTAAGAAGATTGTTGTGGACAAGTATGATTGTATAAATGGCAAAAAGACCTTGTCCAATTTGCAGTGTAACCTTCAATTGGGACAAAAATCCAATAAACATTAGCAAAACTTGGCTAAATGGTTCGGAGTTTAGGTATCCAGAATATTAAACTCCTTGGCGGAATCAAGTGAGCTCTTTCGAGGTCCCTCCCTGCCTTACCACTAATCATACTCAAGCTACACCGCGGAGACCAGTCCCTTTTATAGGGTTGTAAGTAATCCCAAAAAAAGTGCAGATATTTTTGCATGGTGTAAGGCTCAAATTTATCAAAACATTACCTCACAGGCTTGTCATACCCACTCTCGACCCTCCATTGGCCTTTCCAATAAAGTGAGGCAATATTTGAGGGCTTCAATAGGTCAACTGACCATATTTCTTTATTTGGCTTGAACCTTATAATGATTCATTGTGTACGCCCTTTGAGCTTGAAATGAGTTTAGCTACTAAGCCATTTTATAGTATGATGGTTCTTTTTTCTTATCCCCATGGCACTTATTAAATGATAAAAACTTAATACTTTTTATTTTTGGTGTCTCTTTAGTTTTTACTAATTAGGTAGTTTTAATCTACTGTTTGTTGTAGTTTAGGTTAAAACACACCAGCGAATCTATACTTACCTAAAATCCAACACCCTTGACCATCTGACCGCACCCCTTTATTCAATGACATTAAAGATTGTCCCTTTCAAATGTACAGATTTTTTTCTAAATTTTTTGGGGCAATCAAGGAATATTGTTGATAGCGCCAGTTTTTGCAACATGATGACTCGTCTAAGCCATTTATTGCGGCTTATGATGCATCTGCAGTTGCAGTTGGAGCAGTACTCTTGCAAGAGCATGAATGAACTGAGCACCCTGTGGCGTAATTCTCAATAAAGTTCACCTATACAGAGAAGGCGTGGGCGATTTATGATAAAGAGTTAGCAGCATTTTCATGATCACTTACCCACTGGAGATAAATTCTCCAGGGGGCACTTCATGAAATCACTGTAAGCACTGACCATAAATCCTTATTGTACTATTGCAAACACAAAAGTTGTCTCACTGCCAGGCGCGTACATACAGGGATCTTTGCAACTTTCACTTCAAGTATTAATTTATTAAAAGGCCACTAAACGTGCTCATGACATGTTAAGCCACAACCCTGAAATGATTCCAGATCCAGAGGATGACATGTCTAAGCTTACCACATTTGTACCTTCCTTCATGGTCCTCACTCTGGCTTCAGCCACTGTATCATATGCTGAAACAGCTCCAGAGTCACTAATATGTGATTGCATTTTAGCAGACCAATAGGATGCCATGATGGGATAGAGTTGGCTAATGACCTGTAGACTAGGAAGCGCAAATGGCCCCTGTATGCTTTAAATGGTGGATAATCTTATTTTAAGATAGTTGTTGGGTTCCACCTGCCTTGCGCATGCAGGTATTTGAAGATCACCACGCCCCACCTGCTGTAGGCCAATCTGGTTCAAAGAAGTGTGCTGAACTAGTCAATAGAACCTATAATTGGATTGGGTTCTCTAAGGACAACTCAGAGTGGGTAGCAGGTTGTGTTACTTGTGCACACTCCAATTCTGACTGAACAGGGAAAAGAAACCTCCTCCATACTCTGCAACTAGCTGAAGGTCCCCGGACATTTGTTTCAGTGTACTTCATTGTGGAGCTTCCCACGTCAAAAGGTTTGATGACAAATTGGTGATTGTAGACATGTTTACTAAGTTTGCACTGTTTATCTTATGTCACACAGCCATAACAGCAGCAGTTACCGCAGCCCTCTTTATCACACATGTGTTACCCATGTTGGAATCCCAACAGAAATTTGGGAGTAATCGTGGCCCTTGATTTACAGCCAAGTTCTGGGACGCCTTGCCGTTACTTCTCAGTATCAAGCCCTGCCATTTTATGGCATACCACCCACATTCAGATGGGCAAACTGAGATAGTTAATAAAGTCTAAGGACAATATTTTTGTTTTTATTCCTCTGCCACCCAGGATACCTGGGCTATGGACCTCCCTCTAGCACAATTTTCTTACAACACGCTTCATTCCTTCACTGGATATTTCCCCATTTGAGGCCGCCATGGTATATAATTTTTTATACAAAATTAGGTCTCGCCTGACCTCTGTGGTTCCTGCAGCAGAGAACCGCATCACTAGATTAGTGACACTCAAAAACTTGTTAAAGAGCACTTGTCTAAAGCCATTAGAGCTTATATGAAGTTTGCTGATAGAAAGCGACTGCCAGGGCACAATATCTCAGAAAGCTCACTTGTTAATCTTGACATCCGCCTCTTGAACATGAAGGCTCCTTTGTAAAAGTTGACTAGTAAACGCATAGGATTTTCAAAGTAGAAAAAGATATGGGCAATGGCTCATGCCGCGTCAAGATTCCTGCCCATTGTAAGCAATATAATGCATTCCACATTTCCCAATCATCCCCCTTTAAGGGAGAGAAAACTAATACCCTAGAGCCTATCATTGTGTGGAGTCACAAGTGGCAGAGGTGGAGGCGATACTGGACTCAAGGAATAAAGGAGATCATCCCAGTATCTTATTTCATGGAAAGATTACCATGCCTATGAAAACAGTTTGGGTGAGCGCAAGGGACTGTGAAAACTATAAAGAGCTAGTGAATATGTTCCATGAGTCACATCCTGAGGCCACCTATAAAACTAAGAATATAGATGCTATTCTGGCTATCAAACCCCCTGCCAGACACAAAAACTATTCCATGGTTCATATACTGGGAGTAGGGATGCTTCCTTTGAAAAAAAGGGTCCAATGTAAATTTGAAAACCCAACTCTTGGTCTAGATTTCGGAGAGTTTTTCTTATAGAAAGAAGAAGGGACCCAAGGCTCCTGTGAAGCATTTGGTTTAACCGGGTGACTTGACACATGTTGATAAACACTAGTTAAATGCCTTAAACCCAAAAAGCCACCTACTGTACCCCCTTTTCTGCTTCTTCCCTTGTAAATAGGATCAAGGGGTCTGTAGGGAGGTAGTTTTGACCAGAGGCCACCATCAAGACCCCCACCATCATCTGGTTCCCGCCCTGTCACCTCCCACCCCCTTTTAATTTCAAATACGAGCTCAAACCTTAGGAAACCCTTAGAAAGGCAAGAAAACTGGTTCAGGTCACGGAATTTGAGTTTTCAGGTCATGGGGTGCCTATTCAAGTCAAAAAATCATCCCCAAACAATTTTAATCCAGATTTAAATTGATCAATGAATTAATTCTGGTAAAAAACCAATTCTTTCTGAGCTCCTGAACTGAGCTACTATGCTCAAGTTTGGATCAGTGAGAGTACATTCATGGCTAATCCAGATTTTAAAATGTCAGAGCTTTTAAGGCCTCATATGTAAGCTATCTGATGACCTCTCAAACCCAGGATTCTCGTTACAAACATGCCAGATAGCCCAGACAAACCATCCCCCGATCTCTTCCCCTACCATTAAGTATAAAAAACAGCTGCCCCTCCTAGGTCTGGTTAGTTCATTTTTTTCTTAAGTTAAAAATAAAAATCCTAAAAAAAGCCCTCTTTATGGGCTTTGCTGACATGCTTCCTACTATGATTTTTTTCTTAAACCCAAACAATGCACTGCCATAAGTGTTCTGATACCAATGATCATTGAATGGGCACCCCAATCTATCAATCCAGTGACTCGCCACATGTTAGCTGATATCATCAAAGATTATACTCCTAACCTACCTCCTTAATACGCCATCCAGGGTGCACTTCCTGATCTTCAAGTTCTAGTTTGCTGTCCCACCACTGGCTTGGCACAAGATGACCAACCAGAAATTGCGCAATCCCTCACGCAGCTGGTCATTGGTATCAGCCCAACTTATTCCATTACACCACCTCTGAGGTTACTTAATCTGTCCAAGGCAAGATCCCCCATTCTGCTGAATTCATTGGTTTGTTTTTGGGCGTTGATTGCCCACTTTTGCAATCTGCAGCATCTTCCAGGCGCTGGATCCAGGCGTAGCTCCTTAGGTCTATCTTCATCACTTATATTAAATTGATCCATCATTTAAATGACTTATCCAATCTCACGCAGCAACCCAAAAACCTTGACAACTGTGCATTGCTACCCAAGCCCACCCTGTATTCAAAATCAAATCAAATTTTTCTATTTGTAAATTTGATCCCCATTTCTGCAAGAAAAGTTTTCATGAACCTATGGTTCTCGCACATATAAAACAATTCATGAAAATTATGGGGCAAATGCCAAAGGTCAGAAACTACCAAAACAGGGTGATTGGTCATTCTTCTTGCCTCTCCAACCTTTAATTGCAGCAGCAAGGCCCACAGTTTCCCCATTGCAGCCATCTGGTTTGCTAAGGGGCCTTTGGCACGTTAAAAACTTTTATTTCCCTCATAGAAACCATAGGGCTACCTTACTCCAAGTCACCTAAACATCTTTGCCACTGGTGTTCTGAGCACTACACTGGGTTGTCGCTCACCCCAGATTGGAAACCCAGTCTTACCTTAATCGGCAAACTTCATGCCATCTTTGAGAAACAGTGATAAAAGTATGCTTCGATAAAAGAAAACTTGGACATTATTTCTACAGACCCAGACGATTATAGAATGATGGAGGGGATGCAGCATAGGGTGCTTACAGGTGGTGCTCATCCAATTTATGCTCATCTCTACCAGAAATCTAAGGTGAAGAATATTGGGTTATAAAAGAATTAAAGCAACTTTAGGACGCCAGATTGCTTAAGCCCTCACAAAATCCCTGGGTCTCAAGGTTGCTGATTGTGAGAGAAAACGATGGAGTGCATCAGGTGGTAATGTATACCGCAAGCTGTATGTCTTTACTCAAAAAAACATTTACCCAATACTCCAAATCAATGATTAATTACGACTCTTAGCTGGATAGCTGATTTATAAGCAATAGATCTCACCAGTGAGTATTGGCAGATTGAGCTTGTGCCGGATGATAGGTAGAAATGCACCCTTATAGCGAGTGAAGCGTTATTTGACCCACTCGCATGCCTCAAGGGCTATACATTACTCTGGCCACATTTCAAAGGGCAATAGATTGCCTATTGGGAGATTTAAATATGTTGGTGTGTTGATTTATTTAGATGATTTAACTGTATTCCTGCACTTTTGATCAACATCTAGCCCACCTGAGGAAGAGTTTGAATGTCTTCACTATGCTTCACTGAAGTTGAAGCCTGCCAAATGTCATTTTCCAAACTGAAATGGAATTCCTCAGACATAAGGTTACCTAAGAGGAAATCTCACCACTACTAGACAAAGTGATTGCTATTGAGAAGATGACTCTCCTGTGAAGTTTACATGATATTCATGTTTTCTTTGGAATGTTTGTTTATTACTGATAATTTTTCCCTCAGGTTATCAAAACTTGCCGATCCACTAACATCTACTTTATAAATTATTTCTGTTCTGATGGTAAGAAACCCAACAGTAGGCCTTTGATGTTCTAAGGAACGCTCTTGTTACCACTCCCATATTATACCCCAAATTTGATAAACCTTTTATCCTTTTTAATGATGCTAGTGACGTTGATGTGGGGGCCATTCTGGCCCAACTTGATGCAAATCAATTTTTATCACCCATAGTATATTTCAGTAAGATTTTAACTCGAGTGGATGGAAACTACAGCATAACTGAACGTGAGTGTCTGGCTGTCCTGTTGGCCATAAAAATTTTCATTCTTTCCTGTATGGGCACCACTTCACCATAGTGACAGACCATGCTTCCCAATGGTGGCTACAATAAATGAAAGATAATATTGGACTATTAGCCTTATGGGTGCTTTAAATCCAGAGTTACTATTCTTCAATTATCCACTGCATTGGAATAATACATCAAAACGCTGATAGATTATCCTGGCTACCCATATTGATGCTCTAAGCTTTTGAGGGGGATCGAATTAGAGATCTTATTGCAAAATTTGAGGAATGTAGTTGAGAACCTCCAGTGTTTCAACAGCTATTGAAGAAAATAGCTGAGCAAACTCAGATTGAGGATGGCCTGTTGTATAATCAAATTGGAATCTCATGGTTGCTGTATGTCTAACAATCACCAGAGAAAATACGCTCTGGAGGAACATATGACCATATGCCATGGTACGGTAAAGAAAACCCACCATTGACTGAGGGAACGTTGTTAATGAGATAGGATTTTTGAGACAGCCTAAGACGTCATAATTCCTGCTATACTTGTGCTACCGGAAGCCTCCAATCTGATATATCATTATCAGTTCTTGGGTCCCACAGCCCCATTTGCCACAGTTATTATTATGTTATTTGTTCCTTGCCTATGGTGATGTATGGCCATCGCTATATCATTTTTGTGGTTGATCACTTTAAAAATTTGTTGAGGCCATCTCAGTTACCTCACCCACTCCTAAGCAACTTTTTTATTTTGCTAAAACAGTTCTTCATTCACCATGGTAGTCCCAGGATATAGCTATCTTATAATGGTACTAACTTCATTTCTCAAGTGATCACTGATCTCAATTCATTGTTGGGCACCTATCACTCTTTTATGGAATCTTACCATCCCGCACCCAATGGGGCTGAAGAACAATTGAATGGTAAACTAGTTGCTATCCTCCACAAGATGTCACAATATGATCCTTTACAATGTAATAAATAACTTCCAGTGGCTTTACTAGAGTACCGCATTAGTCACCATAAAATTATCCAGATGTCATATTTCCAAGCCCTTTATGGATGAGAGCCGATTCTGCCCTCATGCATACAGCCCATATTAGAAACCTCTATGCTGTACACCACTGATTTCATGATGCAAAGGCTGGCTGATCAATTGTTCAGGTTACAAGCTTTAGCCACTAGGTCCATGAGAACTATAATAAATGAGAAGAAAATTGAAGCAATGCCTGTAGAATTAGTTTTAAGTATACCAGTTAGGGGATTTCATCCTATTCTACCATCATCAGCCTGGAGGACAGATCCACAAACTTGACACAATATGATTAGGCCATTACTGAGTGATCTATACTAAATGACTGGAATATTCAATTACCTTGTCAAATTTGAGCACTGTCATGAATTGGGTCCATGCCAGATTCCTCCAGAGTTATTCCCTCCTTGGCAAGATCTTGAAGGAAGCATGGTCAGGAGTAAAGGGAATTGCACTGTTATGGGTGAGATTTAAATGCGACCTAATTCACAACATAACCAATGGAGCTTCAATGTTTTGCAAGATATCAAAATGAATAAAGGACAATTGAACTCCGCAAAGAGCAATTGAAATCCCAAACCCTTTCTGAATTTGCTAATTTACTGACAAAGATTCTGATTCATATGAAAAAGTTATAGCCATTTTGAGGTCACCAGAATCTGCCCACGCAATAAAGAATATTAAGTACATTAAATGCCTTTGCATTCCGCCACGCCAATCAAGTGATCTTCCTACCTGACTTGATCCTGATTTTTCCATAAAGTCTATCCTATGCAATCCTGATCCTTTCACAAACCTATAAATATCTCAGATTCTGATCAATAAAGATACTTCCAGTTTTTCTTAGTTATAATTACACGAAATTTTTGCCTGTCTTTATACAGAGATTATGCCTGTTTGAGCGATCAGAGATTGCCTCAATGACGCATTTCTGTTGAGAGATTGCCTTAAGGGGAAAAAGCAACCTTAAAATAATTCGCTGAAACTATATTTATCTATATAGAGTAGCCTTTGAAGGTCCTGACATTTTGGTAAACAACAAATAACAAAATGATTCTCTCATATACTCCTTTCTGATAGGGAAGGAACTTTATTTCATATGTTTTGAGACAACTTGTTAAAAAATCTACATTTATCAAAAGGTTCAGAACACCACTGATGTTCTAGGATTAACAGTATGAAGACTGCTCACCCCTATGCACAGAAGTACTCGCAGGCTCAACTTCCCTCACTGTAATTTTGTAAGCAGTGCAACCTTTCAACTATGGGCTTCCTCTAAAGCAACTTCTCCATTAAACTAACCAACAACATTGTTATAGCCTAGATCTATCATCTTCAACCCATCTAGTCACCTTGACCTGAGTACTAAACAGCCATCTAGCCATCTCCTTTGGAGTGCTCAAACAGCCATCTAGCCATTTCAACGTGAATGCTCAAACACCCATCTAGTCATCTCTTCATGAACAGCTCAGCATCTGTTCTAATTAATTCTAAGTCCATCTGGGTTTAGTTCTCACACAGTACCTCAACCACAATAAGTCTGCGCCAATTAAAAACTCAGATTACATCATTACTCTCACAGAGCTTTCATGCAACAGGAAGATGTACATGGGGCTGGGCAGATCGCTACAGCAAAATGGTCACCCAGTATGTCCAAACCCTGGTGAACCTTTCTACAATAAATAAATAAATAAACCAGCTAGGGTTTTACACCCCCGCTAAAAAATAAGATGTAGTATAAGAGATTATCCTATTATATATGAGAGGTGGTGTTTTTGGCTGATCAGCAGCCATCAGTTGCCCACCTATCTAATTTTCATGGCGATAGAAAATGCTGTGTCTTATTATGCACCTTACTCTTGGGTTATATTGGATCTAAAGTAGGACAAAACGTGACAATTGTAAGGCAACAACCTTAGGATAAGAATAAGCGTCATTGTCATCATATGATATAAACATAAATTATTATCCTTATCAAATCCTCATAATCGTTTGCCAGAAACCATAAATTGTATAATTTTCAGCATTGTTTGCCAGCAACAATATATAAATTAGTATAGATATTTCATGGCATTAGTCACTGCTATTCCTAACAAATTTAAAAATGATAGACTGTCAATTTACCCAAGGCATTCCTTTTTAGTAAAAAATACTAAAAAGCTGCCAGCAATAAACATAATACATATTAAATCTTTTTGATATTAAAAGTACTATCTTGAGAGCTATTTTGAAATTTAATTAACCAAAAGTCCAGAAGGTTGAATTAATCAGCAAGGGTGTCAGCGTAAATCAATCCGCTGTAAAACATTAAAAAAAGTCAATACCCTCAAAATAGAATAAACAAATGGCCATTATACCCAATCAGTAAACACAATAGCTGAAACAGAAATAACCAACATAAATACCTTGAGGTTGATTCTAAATTCAGTCCTACCAAGTTAGATATAAACTTGAAATGGTTTTAACACATCTGTTGAACTTATTATTATTCAAAGAGCATATTATTACACCTTATACAATATCTACCAATGGAATTATGGAAAGAGTCAATGGAACCCTCGTTTCAATTTTGAAAAAATTGCAGTGAAACATAATGTTGGAAATTCAACTGTGATGACCAATTCTAATCAAATTGAGGTTTGGCATCTCAGTCTAATAAGATTATAAAAAATCTGCCAGATATATCCATTTCTCTTTTAGACCAACGATTAACTCTTTTGAGTTATCAGTATCATCTTTATGAAGGGGTTAAGCCTTCCATGGAGGTTAAGCATTCTGAAAGGGTTAATCCCATGATGCAAAAGTTGATTTCATCTAACAAAAATTGTATCAGATCGCATAATCAGCCATATTGGTCCTCTAACAAGAAATATCTTACATTTTTTGAAGCATAGAGACCTTTATGAAGCCGACTATTTTCTCTCCTATAATATCTCTAGATTCTAACTGATAGTGGACACATATTTTGTCTCACATAGTTTCCTTGTGGTTAGTTAAGGTCTAGTATCGTTTTTTTCTGATTAAAATCAATTATTGTAATGAAATTAATAATTTTAATGCCTTATTTTCTCTCTATCTAAAGCTTAAAACTAATAATTTCATAGCCTTTGTAGTGCCTGAAAATCAAAATTTCTCACAAAATTTCAATACAGGTGCTCCCTGCCATGTTTGCTTCTGAGGCTGCCTGGTGAAAACACAATTGCCTAACTATTAATACCTCTACCAAAGAAAGTCCCTCTTCAGAGGAATCAATGAGCATCTCATAATGAGTACATACCAACAATTAGGAGGCGCCTTCTGCTAATATTAGTAATCTTCATTTTCAAACATCTATGAATTTAAACATTGAAGGACCTAACCAAACAGATTATCAATTTTACCCTGCTGATGTAGCAGAAACAGTTAAAGATCTAATAAAAGGAGCTATTCATCCAGGAGCACGTCCTAGATGAGAACAAGCATCTAAAGTTTCATCTAACATGATAAAATTATACAAGTATGCTATCTTGCAACATACTGAAGTTGGGTTGGCCAAAGAGGAGCAGTATCTTAGGAAGTATGTGCATCCCGCCTGTTGGGATTCTCCCTGTATTAGGTGAAAGCCTTGTCCAGGGGGAAATCGATATAATTATACAAAGGGCATAATTTGCAGATGGCCCAATAATTTGAGAACAGAGTTTGATTTTATGTTGTAATACCAAATTTGGGGCTTTGCCCAAATTATGCTGAGTTCAAAGAATATGTACATTTTCTAATTGTTACCTAATCTCTATCCACACTTTATCTATTTCCACCTATACTAGTATTGGGACTTTCCTACAGGTCCCATGACACTACCCATAAAAATTCCTATTCCTATCCTTACAATCCCTATTCCTATCCTTACTTTTGAAGCACTATAGATAGTTCTTGATTATTCTAAATAAAACACTTCCCATCAGAACTCTTATTTTATCTACTTTATTTAATTTACGTTAATGGAAAACATCTCGTCCAGGCTGCTAACTTTAAAGCCTGGCCTTCAGATGATTGTTCTGCCAATGATTCCTCCCTGGTAGCCCAACAAAATGGTTTCTGCTTTCTGCCAGGTCACTTCTGAGTTGCACCATGAGGATATAGCCTCAACCTTGGATGATAAGAGTTTCTAATCCTCAGTAGGTACTCCAGACACTGACCTTTTGACATACCTACACTGGAATGGCCGGGATGCAATCTCTTTTGGGAAGTGATTTTACCAAGAAGAGCTTTATGTGTCCTAGAAGAGAAGATCCTGTACGTTTCAAAACACCAGTCCAACTCAAGCCCTTACTCTTTTAGAATTATATGTCTGAAATAATTGAAACAGATGTCAAAGAGCAATATAGTCAACATCATAAAGTGAAGAGATTGAAAAAGGCAATACTTTATTATATACAAGAAGCAAAATATACTAAGGAAGAATGGGACATTGACTGAAAAAAAGCTTGGGAAAATATTACACAGAGAAATGACTACTGGCCTATAGATTGGGTTTCCCATTATGAGGAGAGCCTCTCTAAATTTCTCACTAAAGTGAAGCATTATAAAAAGAAACTGACCAATTGATGATTATACTACAGTCAAAGAGCAAAGATCAAACAAATTTGAATACTCAGAATTTAAAAACAACAAATGCTTTTAATACTTTTAATAACATTTATTTAGGAGACCAAAATCCAATTCTCTGCAATGACATCAATTTCCAGTTTGATTTAGTGAAAGAAAAGAACAAATTCTATTGAAAAACTCTCTTTGACCGCTCAAAGTCACTTTTAAGCGATTTTAAATTTAAGTTTATTTATCCACAGCCATCTGCCCAAACCTATTCTTTGATGTCCTTGGCTCTGCCGCCTGCCACCCCAGTGTGGGGCAGCAGTGCACCCCCACCTAGCGTTTTCCACCCTGCGGGAAAGCGCGTTCAGACGGGCTCAAACAGCCCACCCACTGCTTCCAACCATTTTTTCCCCCACGGGACTTAGCGCTCCACCTGGCGCGCGTCCACCCTTCTCTCCCCCATCCTCTCGCCCTCCCTCGCTCTGCTATTCGCTATTGCCTCAGAGTGGACTATGGGCGTTTGTTCCCATATGCTGATAAGGCAATTATTGACCTAGCCACTACAGCCTTTGCGCCAGCTGGCTTTATAGACTTCCGCCCTTTTAAGGGCTACTTTGACGTTGGGTTCCAATCTGAGGAGGATGTTGAAGCGGCAGCACAAACTCCTCTAATTTATAAAAAAACTCATTCACACAACCCGTACTCGCCTCCCTTTAGACACCATGCTAGTGGTATCCTTTGCAATTCTCCCATCCCACCTTCCACCCCAGGTTTTGTATGACCAGTTGGTCGCAGGGCTTATGGCTTATGGCACTCAGCCCAACCTCATCTTTACCATTCCATCTGGTGTGGAACGCCTTGCTGCTCTTCGTGCAACAGCCACCATCATACCACACCACCCTACCATAACCCAACAAATCCCACCTCCGCTAGTGTGGCTGCAGCGCCTGATTATTTCTTTTGGGCTCAGGTCAATAATGGCAGGCAGATTTGTTCCCTCTGCTTTGGCCTCAACCATGCAAAAAGAGTGTGCCCTAAGGCCAAATCCGCTGCTGCAGCTTCTGAGCCCCCCTCTGGAGGTTCAGTATGGGGCGCTTTGCTGCCCCCTCCCACCCTCCAATCTCGTTCAGTGGGCCCACATGGAAAATCAGCCCCACCCAAAACCTCCATCCTCACTCTCCCACCTAAATCTACGCCAGCCAATCAAAGCAATGCTTGGACCAACATTCGCACCCAAGCAGCTGCCCATTCGCCCAAACCTACCCACTCAAATTTAAACGCCACTATTCCAGTGAACCAAAATCCATGGGATCTATTGGCAGAAACTGACGAATCAGGTAATGTCCTCATTAGTAAGCATACAGGTCAACCTCTCTGCCATGGCAATTATGATCAGGTAGAATTTTTCCTTCCCAACTTCAATGAAACCCCTACCCCTCGCCATTTTGCTCCTCTACCCAATACATCCTCCTTCCAAAGTGACCACCAGCTCGCCTTAGCTGCGGTGGCCTCTCCTCATTGCCCAAAACTACGCACCGCGGTGGCCCAGTCAGTGGCTCAGCTCCAGCATGGCCTGCCCACCATCTTCTTCCCCCCAACTTCCCTGAATCTCCCTGCAGTGACATCTCAAAACTATTTGATGATGCTGAAATCGCTGTTATGAATGTCGCAACGCTTGCTTCATTCAACCCCTCAGCCAAAACACCCGCCACAGTATCTCCCTTTTCACCCAACTTCCTGAAGCCCGCAAAGAAGCTGAAGTTCTCCTCACAGCTTTTATTGAAACACTTTCCCATCATTATCTTGATGTAGAAGTGGAAAACGCCTACTACGCTGACCTCAGCCCCCACTATGCAGATGCCCCAACGCCCTGGCTCTCTGCTCTGATCTGGTACTGTAACCAACACCCCTTGATCGAGGTGGGTCTTTCTGAAAACCAACCCCCCGACCCCTCCTCTCCCTCTGCCATGGTGGGTTAAGCAGTTTCTGCTTCCCACCTGGTTAGTAGTTTGTTTTGTCGTTTTGAGTGTTGTGATTGGTACTGTCCATCCCCTGGTCGGCGTACCTCAAAATAAATCAAATCAGAACAAATTTGATTGAGCAATCTGGGTTAAAAGTGCTGAACATCAATTCAGACGAGCATCATCTGAGCAATTGGACCAAACAAATTGGGCCAACAAGTTGAGAATTAACTTCTGAATTTTATGAAGGCAGCAAGCTGCAGGAATTTTTGGAAAGCCCCAAAGGCAATTGGTGCATTGATGTGATTTGAACACCAGGCAAAATACCTGGGACTTAACTTCGCACCATTGAAATAAGCTTGATGACTCTTTTCCTGCAATGCTACCGCTTTCCAAAATCGCCAGCGCCCCTCCAAAAATTGGACCAGATATTACTAAGATGAATGCTGATCCTTACAAAAACACAAGTCCTGAAAAAAGCAAAGCTTGATAACTCCTTACCAATAACCCTATCACTTTCTGACTTTGATGGCATCCCTCCTAAAATCGGCCACAAATTACTAAAGCGAAAATTCTGGATTACCTGGTTTGGACCTCAGATTCAGATAGTGCCAATCCAGCAACAATGAGAGTCAAGAAAAAATGAAGCTAAATGACTTCTTTTTGGCAATGCTACCACTTTCTGACTTTAATGGCGCCCCTCCTGAGATTGGGCCAAATATTACTAAAACAAAAAATCTAGATTACCTGGCTTGGCCCTCAAATTGGGGATAGCGCCAATCCCAGTGAAGACGAGAGTCTGAGAGACTGAAGCCTGAAAAACTGTCTACCATTACCTCCATCACTGATGCTTTTCCTTCTCGTAACAATCACTTTAGTTACTATGATTCAATTTAAACAGAAAATTTGGATAATCACACACAGGAAAGATGGACGACTTTAATAACAAAAATAATACAACATGGGTGAGCATCGCGTCAAGCGGTGCACTTAACGGTGCAACTAAGGGAAATAAACGCCCTGGAGGGGGACCAGGAGCCCAATATGCAAAGAAATTGCAAACTCAGACACCATCTGGGTTTATGGTATTTACTGTAAAGCACGCGTAATACATGTACATTCAATTCAACCAACCTTTGTCAAAGGTGGAACACGGGATCAGACTCTTCCTTGGGGATGAGTCACCAACCCTGTGGGAGAAAACATGTGAGGCACAGCCCTCACTTTTCTCTCACGCGGTGTACATAGCCACTAACAACATGGGATGCAGCTGGATCGATATTGGTTTTGAAACAGCCAATGAAGCTGATGCCGCAGCAAAAATCTGCATGGAAATTGCCCTCCCTGAGGGCAAAAAAATTGTGCACACCGCATGCACCAGATGGAACAAAGCAAAAACTTTGTTCATCTCCTTTGACTCGCTCCCCACCAACCTTCCTCATAAGGTAAGCAAGGAGGAGCTCCGCAAAGGTCTTGTGGCCTACGGAGAAATCTAACAACTTGAATTACAGCGATTTTGCTTAATGCCCGACCTGTGCACGGGAAAAGCTATTGCTGTAAACAACCCCTTCCCAGAAGTGGAAGAGGATTTACCCAGTATCCCCGCACAGCAGAATTTCACTTTGCAGATGGGGCCAGTTGGCTGCATTCTGAGTTACACCAGAACGAGCACCACCCATTTGCAACCACTGTGGCTCACTGGGCCACAAGGAACATGCATGCCCTGTAAAAGAGGGATTAATGGAAAATGATTTTTGTGAAGAAGCTATGGACGAAGATAATGAAAACTTCGCCAAAATGACTGATGGCCACCACCCATTCCGCTGGGGTGAAGATGGACTATACTCCATTGTGGACCCAGTTACAAGTAAACAGCGTAAAGCAGCACAAAAAGCCCGCAAGAGAGCAGCGGCTGAAGCGGCGGCACACGTGGAATCCGCCATTAACCACGGACAAATTCAGGAGGATATTTCAGATATTCACTGAACCAACCAATCAGAACAATATGCCCAGGTCAAAAATTTTCACAGTAACCATACTGAACCACAAAGCGTCATCAGTCATGCACATACTGAGGAACGATGCAACCGCAATTTGGGTGAAAATGTGGTGCACAATGCAACAAAGTTGAACCTCAAAAATAAAATCCAATCAACAACCCGCATCAAATCAACATAAGACCTGTGTAGTAAAAGTTGATGCAAATGCAAAAAAACGCAATTCCCTTGAATCATTGGGTCAGATCAAGGGAACCAACAATGGCAGTGAATGAGTTGGAGTACAGAAGCGGAGCATGGCCAAAATGAGCCGCGGTGGGATAGGACCAGAGGGTCCTCCCAACCGCTCCTGAGGCGCCACGGGCACCTCAGTGTCAATAGGGACATTTTATCATGGGAGCCAGGGCTCATACGTCCCAAGCCAAAAATCTGGCATTCCTGCGAAAACCTCTTGTAGACATCTTGGCCATCCAAGAAACCCACTGCTTACAAGGGGCTAAAGAATCCTGGTCAACCAGGGTCGCACCATCACAATCAGTATGGACATCTCACTGTGGGGTGATAGTCCAAAACAACAAAAAATTTAAAATTACAAATTCATCATCACACTTGCATGGTCAAGTCCTGGTAGCAACAATCACATGCCAAGATGAAATAATTTTGTTAGCATGTATCTACGCACTGTGCACTGCAACCAAGAGAAAAAGCATTTTGAAAAAATTTCTACCCTCACCCTCCCACCAGATATCATCATGTTAGGCGAATTCAACTGCTGGGATAACCCCAATACAGATCGATGGCCTAATCCCAGGGGATACCCACCTGGACACATTGAATATCGCTCAATGAAGGCATCTCTTGGCTTACAGGATGCTCTTCCTCCCAATTCACCAATCTTTCCCCATATGACAAGACCCAACATACGTGAGGGACTGCTCATATCAATGAGTCGTATTGACCACATCCTCATCCCACAATCCCACCACTCAAGAATCTCTAAATTTACAACAAAAAAGATCAATTTTTCTGATCACTGATTAGTTACGGTGCAGTTAGCGCCAACCCAATCCCACACACAGGTGTCGCCTTGGAGAAAGCTTCACCCAGAAAATATAAGATTGCCTGAGATATCTGACTGGGTTGAAAACAAGGCTACAAACCCAGAATTCACAACCCCATTCACTTCAGATCCCATCGGAACATGGGAAAATTTCAAAAAAGATTTAATCAACAAAACCTGACATATTGCATCATGCAAGTACACCGCGGACACAGCCACAATCAAGCGTACCTTGGCAGAACTAGACCACCTGGAAATAAATACTCTGAGATCTGGCTATAGCAAATTGGGGACGCAAATGGGCAGAAATTTCAGCCCAACTTAACAATCTCATCTTTGAACACCAACACAGAATCAAAGTATTGAACAAAGGTAAGTTCATAAAGGAAGGCGAAACCTGTTTGACATACTTTTTCCGCCAATTCCACTCCCGCGGAAACCAGCCCACATGCACACAGGTCCGCAAGACCAATGGCACTGTGGCAACTGACCCTGAGGAGGTCAAGGCGGAAGTACACTGCTATTACACCAAATTATATCGCGATATGCCAACAGATCCACAAAAAATTAAAGAATTTATTCAAACTTCCAAGATACAAAGTACACCACCAAATTACAATATACTATCCCTTATCACATGGGAGGAGCTTTGGGAAACAATTCGCGGTGCACCATGTAGGAAATGCCCAGGGCCTGATGGGATACCCTACAAATTTTACATAAAATATTTTCAACAAATCGCCCCCTCCTATTGGCATCAATGAGCCAGAGTTTGTTGGAAACACGCCTATTACCAGGAGGCCATGAATCCTACGTTATAACCTTGTATAAAAAGGGTGACAAGTTGGACCTGGCCAACTGGCGCCCAATTGCACTCTCAAACACTGACACAAAAATTCTAACAAAAATTCTAGCAGCTAGATTAGGCGCAATTGCATCTGACGTCCTATCACCCAACCAGTTTGGGTTTATACCAGGGCGTTCAATATGGAAAAACATTCACCCTGTTGCAGATATTTGCCAATCCAAAGCAACTGGTGCCCTGGTCTTCTTGGATCAGGAAAAGGCGTATGACCGTGTTAGCTGTCCATACTAAAAGAATGTCTAAATGCCTTCAAACTCCCACCAAGATTCATAAAATGGGCGATGCTCCTAACAGAATCTGCAACCATGGCTGTAAGCGGCCCTGGATTCCTAACAAACAAAATTAAACCACACAGAGGGCTCAAACAAGGGGATCCCCTCAGCCCACTGCTATACAATTTCAGCTTTGACCCGCTCCTCCAAGTAACTGACTCACGTCTCATGGGGATAACCGCACAAGGACAACCAACAGTCAAGATACTGGCCTTTGCAGATGACTGCGTAGCAGGTATAGCAAACAATGAAGATGCCCGACAGCTGGAACACACTCTAGAGGAATACTCCAAGGTAAGCAATGCATTGCTCAACAAAAGGAAGACAGAAATCATCCTCTTAGGCAAATACACAAACAATTGGGCCATAACATCAGAACCTCACACCAACACTCGAAGAAAAAACCCAATTATATTACCCTTTGCAACACCTCCCACCACCACTCCTGTCCGACACCTTGGAATCTGGCTAGAATCAGGGGGATATGCTAATGAGACAATGGAAAGTAACCTGTTACAACGGGTATCCAAACGCGTCGCCTCCCTCAAGGGAAGAACCCCAAGACTAACAGGACGAGTTACAGTTGCTAACTCGCTCATCCTCCCAATACTGGGTACCAGGCCCATGCGATAGCCTTCTCACCTACCTTTATAACCTCAATTCGCGCGCTTATCCAGGGCTGGCTGTGGCCTGGCTCTCACCCTCCTATACGGATGGAAACACTATTTGGCCCACGCTCAAGCGGAGGCATGGGACTAATGGATTTTGAGAGCCATGCCAATCACATCCTAGGTACCTGGATAAAGGAAATCCTTGCTCCAGACCTCCTGCAACAACATTGGTCCAGAGCAGCAAGGACTAACTTTGCACAGGCGCTCAAATTAACCAACCCACATAGTCCACCCAGACTACTTTCATACCTTGCCAAGCACCCTATTGCAACGGGTCCACATGGAACCTCCCCTCATTTCAAACATATCCTCCGAACTATCCGCCATATGGGATGGACCATAAAGAACATGGGTACTATACAGGGAAGGGGACGACCCAGCCCCCAATTCAAATTAAGAAACCCAAAAACCACCCCCAGAGGGATATGCTCGCAACAACCCCAAGCATAGCTAGGATATAATACCTAGATATGCTGGACATTCCCTATGATTTAACCACACAGAAAGCAATGTGGAAAATGACATACCACCCACTCCTAAAACCAAGGATAAGAGCAAACGCCTGGCGCTGTTTGAGAAGGACCTATAGGATGGCGGACCGCTCCAACTCCCTCCACAAAACATGTGCAGTATGTGGAGGGGAGGGATCCCTACATCACCACCTAGAAACATGCCCCCCAACCAAAGCTATATGGCAGGAAGTCGCACGCCTGCTCAAGATTCAAAACGAACAGGAATTCTCGATATCAAATAGTATCTTCGCGCTCCAGATCGAGTCACCAATTTCATCTACACTCCGCTCCCTAATAATACCCATTGCAATGTGGACAATACACACAATTGCATTAGATGCGTTCAAGGGCACGGTCCCAACCATTCATGGGATTATTAACAGATTCCATGTCCACTTACTAGAGCACTTCCAAGCCTGGCTCTATGGATATATGAGACCAAGACAAAAAGCGCTCATAGAATCATGGTTCCCACTTTGGTTCCTCCACACAGACCCTTTCCTTCACACCTGCTCCATAGCAGGGGAAACCCCCTCGGAGTAGTGCACCAACCTCCCATATCTGGCAGTCCCGCTGGCAACAGGGGTAACTTGAGTACCCTGGGGTGCCCAATTTTTATATTTCTTGGTTATTCTCTTAGTTTCACATATATTCGTTAATGTCTGTCCCCTGGTCAGCTTACCTCGGTTAAATAAAATTACCTCCATCACTGATGCCAACCATTTGTCCCACAGCGCATTTCCCTCACCAACTTTGTTGCATGAGTCACTTTCAATTGTGAGTGGAATCTTCTCAACCCAATCCTGAGATGGTGGTTCAGCATCACAGGAAGAGGCCTCCCCATTGGAACCTTCAAGGGGCAGCATCCTAAAGTCATTCAGTCAGCTTCTAAGCTCAGGCAGTCGCTTGACTATGCAGCTCGCTATTGATGGCACTTTCTTTAAACGTTACCTGGACCTATTGGTGGATACAGTGATAGAGAGATGCCAGGTTCATATGACAAACGATTCAAACCAAATGCTCGAAGAATCTGAGACTCACATGGCCAAGATGGCACACAAGACATGTGAAAGGTTAACGCAGTTATAGGAGGAGTTTAATGCCTTTCTGTCAGAAGTTGCCCAGGAATGGGGGCTGCTGGTTGGCCTGCTGTCAGAAATCTGGGACAAAACGACCAGATCAAAATGCTCAAAATTGAAAACTCGCAGTTCAGGATTGAGTTATCCGAACTCAAGATGAATTACCTTGAAACCATATGGCAGCTTGAAGCTGACCACTATGAAAAACTAGCTTGCTCAGCTAGCAACAGATTACAGATTGAGGAGCTTGAGCCCTCCATTTATTTTAACCCTCTGGTCACAAATTACACCCCTAGGACAAGGCTTGGGGAGGGCGTTGTTGGGATTCTCCCTGTATTAGGTGATAGCTTTGTCCAGGGGAAAATCGATATAATAATACAAAGGGCATAATTTGCATATGGCCCAATAATTTGAGAACAGAGTTTGATTTTATGCTGTAATACCAAATTTGGGGCTTTGCCCAAATTATGCTGAATTCAGGGAATATGTACATTTCCTAATTGTTATCTAATCACTATCCACACTTTATATATTTCCACCTATCCTAGTATTGGGACTTTCCTACAGGTCCCATGACACTACCCTTAAAAATCTCTATTCCTATCCTTACAATCCCTATTCCTATCCTTACTTTTTGAAGCACTATAAATAGTTCTTGATTATTCTAAATAAAACACTTCCCATCATAACTCTTATTTTAATTACTTTATTTTAATTTACTTTAATGGAAAACATCTCATCCAAGGCTGCTAACTTTGAAGCCCGGCCTTCAGATGATTGTGCCACCAATGATTCCTATCTGGTGGCCCAACACCACCATTCATCATATACTTCAGATTTTGGGGCTACATCATCTGGAGCTTCTACGCCAGTTGACTATGGCTCAGCAGTTTCATTATCAGCTATCCTCTTTCTATGGAATTTCTTTTATTTTTGGTCATGATACTCAAGAAGCCATAATCTTCAATTGGAGAGAAATTAATGAATTGTACAACTAACTTTTTAAATCAATAATAGAGCTGTGAGTTATTTAGGTCAGGAAGTATCTCAACAGTTTACTATGCGGCTAAATTTATCCATCATCAAATAACTACTCTTGAAGAGGAGTTTACTATTTAACAGAACAGTTATGAACCAACTATGAGGAACGCTTTGTTTAATTAGATGGACAACTTCAACAACTTAACTGAGATAGTGGATAAAATATATGAGGTAGAAATGGTCCTAAGAGTCCTCCTGGCTCTCTGGGGCCATCCAGTTCTTCCTCTGTGACACTGGGGCCTACTGGGGAGCGAGGTCCTCAAGGACCTGTGGGTCAACAGGGTCCCCTGGGCCTGTAGGTCATAACGGTCCTCAAGGACCCCAAAAACCCTCAGGTCCACCTGGCCCTACAATTTCGTTTCCTGACTCTGAAGATCAGAATCAATTGGTAACAATAGTGCAAGCTTTATAAAGCCAAATATGATCCATAGCTCAAGGTGTTTCTTATCTTTGGAAGGCCACCCAACTAATCTGGATTATTTGTTAACCAATTTATTAGATGGGTTAACAATGCTCATCATCTATGCAATTCTAATCAATCTCTCAAGAAACTCAGTTTGCAATGTTATCCGCTACCATTGACTCTTAAATGTTAAGTATGGAGTAATTGAGAATAAGCAAGAAGAAAAGCTCGCAACAATTTTCTAACTTAAATCAATCCTCTTCTAGTGATCAAATTACTCAATGGGTTCATAACTTACAGGATTATCTTAACAATTTATGTCAACAATTGACCAAATTCCTACTTAAGTCCATATTCCCAAATCTGAACATTCCGAGGATGAGCTGTTCCTGGTCTTGGTCGTTCATGTATTAAGCAATGAACCCAACTCTTTCAAACCTACCTTTAAAGATAAGTATGAGCCAGGTAAATGTAGTATTCAATTCTTTTTATTTGTTTATGAGCAAGCTATGAATGGAGAAACTGATCAACAAAAATTTTGGCGTATTATTTCTTGTTTAAGTCAATCCACTCAAGAAATCATGGTCCCTCACACTAAGGTTTGTCAGACGTGAGTTCAAGTGAAACTTGCTCTTATTAAAGAATTTGGAAGTTAATTAATCCTGTCTAATCAAAAGAAAGCCTTCTAGAGCATCCAAGTTAAGCAAGGATACTCAATTCAAGAACTCACTAAGCGATTTTATATTATGCCCAGACTCTCAATACTTGTGTTTGTATTACTTTATATGTTGCTATTTTGAATGAGTGCATTTGTTTCTCGTACTCAGCTATTACTTTATTTGAAATCTGTTAAAGGTATTTCTAGTCTATCCTCAACATAAAAGAGGTGTTAATGGAGATCCCTAATGGTGTGGTGCATCCATATTCTGCTCATAATCCTCGATCCTTATCCATGCAGTACCTCTTAAACCCAAACTTAAATTTAAAAAGGATCCTTGCGGATACTGCGGACTAATTGGTCATATGATCATCAATGTTGGAAGAAGCAAGCTGATGAGTCAAAAAGAGGAGTCAGCATAGGGCAAGAGGCTCCCTGTGCTGACATACCTCCTTTCCTCAATCTCAAACTTCTAGTATTTCTAAAGATTTTTATGTGATCTCTGCTCCAGGTGAACTTGATATCTCTGATAATTTAGTTAACAACGATACTATTCTTCTTAAGTTTATATTTCATCTTTTAAATTTAATTCAACCTATTAGTCCTTCAGTATTTTCAATACTGCATTTTGGTAATGATGTGACTTGAGTGGAGGTCATGGTACATAAAGTAAAAGTTTTATCCATCATTGACAATCTCCTATAATGTGATCTCATCACAGCTTATGAAAAAGAAAATCAAAGTTGCGCCGGATATAAAACCACTCTCAAGACTATGAAACTTCTGGTCCCTCATATACTAAATCTATAAGAGCTTATTCTTCTCTTCCAATGCGCTACAAAAAATTGGTTATTTCAGCCCATGCAGTAGTGTTGGACAATGATTGTTCTGACTTGCTTTTGGGAACCAAATTTCTTATTGATTCTGATGTGAAATTAATCATAGGGACAATTATATTTTTTTAATTGGATACCAAGTACCTTATATTCTAAAGGATATCCCAAATGATAAGGGCAAACTTAAATGACGTGTTTGTCTATTAAAATATCCAAACTCCATCTCTCATTTTGACCATTAAATATTGGGACTTAATACTATTCTTTCATCTCCAACAGTCTGTGCCTATGAAGAAATGCCTTTATACTCTATCAACTCAATTACAATTCTCCTAAAAGATCAAGTTATAATTGATACTGGAGTGCAAGTATTAGTGCCAACTGATCATAAATTAGAGATATCAGATAACCTTAACCCCTCCCATCTAGAGGCCTTAACCTGTCCTGGTTCCTTGATCCCGCATATAATGGAACTGTTCTAGTTTCATTAACTAATCTTACCTCTCAACCTATAAGATTTAATCAGAATAATCCTATCACTTATGTGCAGCCTATTCCTGTAACTGAAATATTATCTGTCTCTGAATGTAAGGGTTATGTGATTTTGGGTTGGATGACCCCCCTACCATTTCTAGATTTAAAGTTGAATATGGAGATTCTCTTGCTCAAGAACAATAACAAGCAGATTATTCTCTAATTGAAGAATCTGAGAATATGTTCAACACTAGCTTTGGAGATTTTAGGTTAAATGAAAAATGTACATCAGGTAAAAATGGGGGATACTCCCCCTATCTGAGCCCATCCTTATTAAAAGTCTAAAATTGAGGAGGCTCAAGTTTCAGTGGAATTAAAACAACTCCTTGAGGCTGGGCTATTAACGCCTACCCAAAGTCCGTGGTTTTCCCTCCTATACTGCTTAAAAAAAGGATGAAGGTCAGAGTGGCTATGCATTATTGTCATCTTAATTCTGTTACCTAAAAAGATTTTTATCCATTACCTCACATTGATGAATCGTTAAGATTAAAGTCTGGATCACAGTTTTTTTCAGCCATGGACTTTGCCAGTGATTACTGGCAAATTGAACTGGCTCCTGAAGATCTTCAAAAATGTGCTTAAATTTCTAGTAAGTTTATTTGAAACTACTCATATGCCGCAGGGGCTTTTTAATGCCCTGCTACCTTTTAAAGGGCCATGGATGGCTTATTTGGTGATTTAAAAACTTTCCTGCGTCTTAGTTATTTAGATGATGTTACAGTTTTTCTCATACTTTTAACAAGCAATTAGTCCATTTTTATAGAAGTATTTTGCTAAATGCGCCAAGCTTCTCTTAAGTAAAACCATCTAAGTGTGCTTTTAACAAAACTGAGATGTAATTCTTAGGTCATAAGGTTAGTCGCAAGGGGATTTTACCCTTATCTAATAAAATTCAAGCCATTACAGACATTCCTGTTCCTAAGAGCTTGAGCAATATTTAAATTTTAAATTTTAAATTTATTGTGAGGAAGGTCGACCATGAGATGGGCACTTCCAAATTTGACCCAAAGGAAACAAAACTTAGAACAGGAAAGGCACCCCAAAGAAGCGAAGCTATCTCTTGTTGCCAGCGGGAGCGCCACTTATGGGGAGAGGGGAGGGAACTTGTGAAGGGGCTGTAGCCACAATTGAACATGTGTGGAGGAAAGGGTCTGAGTTGATGAACCAAACTGGGAACCAGGAGGAGACCATTTGTTGGCGACATGGTGGGAGGTATCCAAACATCCACGCCTGAAAGTGGTCCACCAAATGAGACCAGAGTCTGTGGACAGCTTCTGGGAGGGTGAAGGTGGAGCCTGTGATGGCATCCAAGACAATCGTGTGGATAGTCCACATGGCAATTGCAACCACCAGATCACGGAGGGAGGGTGGAAGGGGGAGGCCATTGATAAAGCAAACATATCTCTTGACAGGCTGAAGGGATGTGTTTGATCCTGGACCAGCAGACGTTGAACTTCGCGCCATATCACTTTAGAGGTAGGTCACTTCTCCAGGCGGTGGAACAGCGTTCCATACTGGCCACACACGACGCAGGATGAGTGTAAAGTGTTAAAGCGCTCAGCCATATGGTACACCCACCTCAGGCAGCGCCACACATGGGACTGGATTTGAGGCTGCAACAGAGGATGGTGTGCGTATTTCCAGATAGTTTTTGGGTCTCAATGGAGTAAGGGATGTCCATCATGTCCATATAGTCCACCCTGGATAGGACATGGGGCCGTGTGGGGATCACGCCATCTTGGATGGGTAGCCCCTGTACCTCTTGTGTGAACTGAGGAGAGGGGCGGCCTCTCTGGGCTGTGTGTCCACTAATACGAATTCTCCACTCAGCGCTCCGCATGGAGAGGAGGATTTGTTTGTAGTGGGTTTTAATCCCCGTGAGGACCTGTGGCCGATGGGTGTGAAGCCAGGTATTTCATCAGGGAGTGAGGGTTTGATAAATTGTTAAGGCCCAAGGCGCGGGAGAAGTTGGAGTGGGCCACACGGGACCAGTGTTGGGAGGGGAGCGTAGGAGCGGTGACGGCTGCAATCCAGGTGCCCAGGATCTTGGCAGCATGGGCTTTGAAGTCAAGCAGGCCCATGCCACCATAATGATGAGTTCCAAAAGTGACCTCTAGCTGTACTGGTGGTGGGCGGCCTGACCAAAGTTATCCTTGCAGAAGGGCATACAAGGATTTGAAAAAGCTTGGGGAGAAGGGGATGGCGTGGGCTCCAAACCAGACTTTGGAGAGGAGCATAGAGTTGGCTAAAACAACCCCTGCCATTAAGGGAAGTAGGGTGGGCTCTGAGGGAGGCGATGCGCTTCGTCACGTTGTCTAAAATACAACTCTCCATTACTGCTGATGTGTACCCGCCTGCCTCCACCCACATGCCCAGATGGCAGACTGGCCCTATGGTAGGGCGTGGCATGAAGGGGAGCACCAGTGGGGTGGTGTGGGGTGAGCAGGGAGGGCGAGCACGTGTGCGAGCAGATGGGCCAGGCTGGGCACTGGTCGCTGGGGCCCAGCAGGTTTGATACCGACCTAGGAGGATGATTTCGGTTTTGTAAGCGTTCAGTGCAGCATTACTTACCCGGGAATACTCCTGGATGAGAGCTTCAAGTGCGCGTGCATCTTTATTATTAGACACCCCAAACACACAGTCATCTGCAAACGCCATCATCTTGACTGGGGCTTGGCCTGGCACATGGACCCCAGTGAGTTGGGCATTCACGTTTCAAAGTAGTGGGTCAAGGCTGAAGTTGTATAAGAGTGGCCTAAGGGGGTCCCCTTGTCACAAGCCCCTTTGAGGGCGGACTACTTCCGTTAGGAAGCCAGGGCCACGCACTGCCATTGTTGCAGATTCCGTGAGCAGCATCACCTAGTTGATGAAGCGAGGGGGTAAGCGGAATTGATGGAGGCAGGCCCTGAGGTATTCCCAGTTTACTCTATCATAGGCCTTCTGTTGGTCCAATAATACAAGTGCCCCAGAGGCTGTGGACTGGCATGCATTAGCCACAGAGTGCACGTTATCCCAAATCGACCTTCTGGGGATGAAACCGAATTGTTCTGGGGAGATGGTGGCAGATGCTACAATCCCTAAATGGTTAGCCATGATTTTTGTTAAAATTTTTGTATCCGTGTTGGTTAAAGAAATGGGGCGCCAGTTGGCTAAGTCTAGCTTGTCCCCTTTCTTGAAAGTGTGATGGTGAAGGCCTCTTGTCCTCTTGGTAGGAGGCGCGTTTCCAGAAGGCTCTGGTTAAGTGAGGCAAGCAGTAGTGGGGATATATATTTGAAGTACTTTTTATAGAATTCATATGAAATGCCATCTGGGCCTGGGCATTTCCGGTTTGGTGCACCGCAAATGGCTGTTTATAGTTTGTTTGGAGTAATCAAATTCATTATTTCCAGGTATTGGGAAACGGTGTGGATGTGGGTTCAGTCAAGAAATTCTGCCACTTCAGCCAGCTGAATTGGATTGGATTGGTATAACTTGGAGTAATACTTTTGTATTTTGATTGCCACTTTGGCTGGCATATCCGCAATGGAATCATCTGATCTTCACACCTGTGTGCAGGCCACGCTCTGGCGTGGTGCAAAAAAATTTTTAAAAAAATATGCGGTGCACTTTTTGCCCTCTGTAATGCGTTTGTCCCTGTACTGAACAAAACCCAATGTTTGTGTTGCCTTTTGAGCGCGTTGAGGTGGGCGGCTGCCTCCACCCACTTTTGGCCCCATGCAGGGCTGTATCCTGTGGCTGGGATGTTGGACTCCAGGTGTGCCAACTCTGCCAGAGTGTGTGAGATGATGGCTGATGTGGCTTGTGAGCGTTGGGAGGAGAGGTGGCGAGAGTGGCGGATGGTATCCTCTTTGAAGGCTGCCCATGTGGAGATGGGGTCCGCGCAAAATGGTGTAACAAACTCTTTTGCCAAAGTTGCTGCTTCCACCCAAGTGGAAAATCCTGGCGACGCAAGTTTGGGAGGGCGGAGTTTGCACCAATGTGGGGCCTTAGCCACTGTGACAGGTAGGTGGTAGGTTATTGAGACCAGCTGGTGGTCAGAGAATTCAATTTTCATTGTTTGGAAGTGGGAAATGTGAGGTTGGAATTTCGCTGGTGTAAGGATAAGGTCTATGCGGGTCATGGACCTTAATTGGCCATTGTGGACGTGGGGTCACGTCATGTTTTTGAGCAGCGGGGCTCACCGTGGCAGCGCATCCATTAACCCAAGGGTGGCCTTTAAAACGCGAAGTTCTACGTGACCCTGGGGGGCGTGGGAGGAGGTAGGCCAACGGTCCATTGGTGTGTTTAGCCAACAGTTCATATCACCAACTATGAAAGGGTCTGGGGGTAACAGGAGGGATTTGACCAATGAGAAAAATTCCTGACGTTCTTGTGCACAGGTTGGGGCATAGATGTTGATGATAGCATGTGCCACATCAGCCCACGAGAAAGTGACAATGAGGACTCAGCCATTGAGGAAGGATTCCGATGATAAAAATTTGAAAAATTGTTTTTCTGAACTAGCACCCCACAGTGCTCTGACCAAAAGGATATGGATGGGAGGAGCATGGTTTTCCAAGCATCCTCAGAACCTCGTGGACAGTGGGACTCCTGGATGGCCAGGATATCCATGGGTAACTTTTTTTGTAAAAAACTCAGTTTCTTAGCCCGGGATGGCGAGGCCTTGAGTCCAGCGATATTCAACGTCCCTAAAGTGAAAGTTTCCCCCATTGCACCTTAGGTGCGAGGGGTGGGCACCTGGGCCCACTAGCCTCCTCTAGATCCCCACGGGCCTTCACAGCAGCGCAGGTGTTTGCAGCAACGCTATCAGTAGTTTTGTTGATTTTAGCAGAAAGGTTCGCGTTGGCTACTGCCTTCACTTTTTGTTTCCCCAACGTCAAATGAATTTTTTGCAGTGCGGATGAGTTTGATGCACCAACAATCAGGTCAAAAAAATTTTCAGGTAGGTTGGACCCCAAGTTGGTTTTGACCGGAGCTTGGTTGCAAAGATTGGGTGAAATCGAGTCACCCATTGGATCCTCATATTGGGTGGCCCAATTGGCATGGGCTTCCCAATCTGATTAGTTGATGGATTCCCGAGTTGCTTCCACCGCAAAGGTTTTGATATCCTCCTGGTGTTGGGAGTGTGGGATAGCTGTGGTGGCTTTGGCTGCTTCCTTGGCTGCGGCCCTGTGGGCCTGCTTGGACTTCTTCCGCTCTTGCGGAGAAATAGGTTTTACCAGTAGGTAGCAGCCTTGTGCTCCCCATGGGAAAGCCTCTCTGGTGCTTGCAGTTGGTTTGTAGTGCGCCTCTCTGCTGGCCATAGCCGCTGAGGAGTGCTCTTGGAATGTGATGCCCTCCTTGGTGGGGCATGCATGTGCCTTATGGCTGAATGCATCACAGCGGGTGCAGATGGGGGGCGCGCTGTCCACAGTTACCCAGAAAGGGTGGGTGGTATGCCCTTTATTATTGATATATGTGGAGTGCGGGATCTGGGTTAGGTCCTTCATGATCTCCTCAGTTGGGGTCAGAACTGCGATGGCTTTGCCAGTGCACAGGTGTGGCATCAGCATAAAGCGTTGCATCTCAAAAAATTGTATTTCGCCATAAACGGTGAGACCATCTTTCAGGTGCTGCTCCAAAATGGCACGTTTTACCGTAGTAGGCAAAAAGTCAAACATGAGGAAAATTTGGTTGGATTTTGTCCATCTGGTGCGTTTGGTTTCAATGACCCCGTTGTCCTTTGGGGAGGTCAATCACTACATGCACCACAGCAGCTTTGTCTGCTACCTCCTTCTTTTCAAAACTGAGGTCCAGCCAACCATGTGACATGGAGTGAGGTGTAACATACATCGCAGTCAGGAAAAAAGTGTGCACATCCCCACAAAATCCTCCCATAGAGCTGTTTGTTGGATGTCCAGAAACACACAGACTCTGTATTCCACTGACGAAAGTGGTTGGGAGTGCGGCGTGTTGATGTACTGGTTGCATCGTGCTTTCCAAGTGAGGATTTCTGGGGAAATAGTGACCGCCAGTTTTTTTATATTTTTTTCTATTCCGCCAGTTTCTCCAGGGCGTTTTCAAACGTTTGAGGCCGCGGGCCTACCACCTGCTCCTCTTACCTTACTGCCCAACTGCTCCCTGACATGGGCGGAGACTAATCTCCTCTGTGAGATTATCAAACTAGAATCAGACTTGAATTTTATAAGTTGCAAAGGTGATTGTAACGAGAGAGAAAAGTAGCTTGCGCAATATTTAAGTGTTTTTTAGATGGTTAGTTATTACCAACAATTCATCCACCTTTTTTATTAAATTGCAGACCCCTTAGTTACTTACTACATAAAGAAGTTCCATTCTTATGGGAAGAATCGCAACAGCAAGCTTTTGATCTTTTATGTCAAGCTCTAGATAGTGCCCCAGTTTTAGCTCATTATAATTTTTCAAAACCTTTTCTCTTATTTACAGATGCAAGTGATGTAGCTATTGGGGCTATTCTGTCTCAACATGACTCCAATCTAGTTGATCATCCTATCACCTTTTATAGTGAAACCCTTTCCAAAGAAGAACGCAAATATAGAGTTACTGAGAGAGTGCCTCGCAGTCCTATTAGCCATCAAGCATTTTCTCCCTTACCTCTATAGCAAACATTTTACTATCATCATGGATCATTCATCCCTGAAATGGTTACAACAAATGAAAGATCCTGGTGGGCGTTTAGCTATATGGGCTCCAAAACTTCAGAATTATGACTTTTAATTCAATAATGCGCTAGAGCTGTACATCAAAATGCTGATGGACTCACTTTATTACCTATACTGACTCTATTCACTGCTAAAGAAGATTTCATCTATGAGCTAATTGGCAGACCTGAACATATTATTAAGAATTTAAGGACTTTATAGAAAAGCTACAATCTTTAATTGAGGACACTCAAATTAAAGAATATTCTCTTTATAAAAAGTTGGGATCTAAATGGCTACCTTTTATTTGGCCTTCTGCTAGGATTGATACCATTATGGAGGCTCATAAAGCTGTGGGGCATGAAGCTGTCGCTATGACTTGCAGTGGTTGAAAAATCAATGTTATTGGGATAATATGCTGAAAACTGTGCATGATGTGTTGTAAACTAGTCTCACTTGCCAAAAACAACGTAATGGAAATCCGATATATCAACATAAAATTGTGGTACCTTTGGAACCTTTTTCTATTATGAGTAATGATGTAGTGGGTCCCCTTCCTACCTCTACTTATGGACACCGCCATATCATTCTAGCTATTGACCATTTTACCAAATGGATTGAAGTTGTCTCTGTTTCCACTGACACTGCTAAGTCTACAGCAAGTTTCCTTTTTAAACAAGTTTTATAAATGAAATTGTAGCCCAAAAGTACTATTATTCGATAATGGAACCAATTTTGTTTTACAGGTACTGTCTGAGCTTACTGAATTGATAGGTACCTATCAGTCGTTTACAGATCCTTATAATCCTTTTTACTAATGTTGCAGTTGAACAAGCTAATGGTACCCTGATAGCCATTCTATGAAAGTTGGCTTCAACCGACACTAGTAGATGGGATCTATACTTACCTGGCGTGATGTTAGCTTACAGGGTTAGCTATCATCATATAATAGGAATATCTCCTTTCAAGGCTCTGTATAGTTGGGATTATATTTTACCCTCCAGTGTACAGCCTATACTTAATACTGCTACCCTGCAAACTCTTGAATTAACTATGAGAAGGTTAGCTGATGAGATTATCAGAGTGCAAGCCTTAGCTTTGAGTTCACTTTTTACTAAAACTTTAAAAGAAGGGCTTAGGACCAATTCTACCCAACCTACCTTACCTGAATACCAAATAGGAGATCTTTTACACTTTTATCAGTAAAGACCTGGAGAACAAATTCACAAACTTGATATCTTATGGTATGGACCATATTGTATTTTCTATCATCAATGTATTGATATTCCATTTCAGCTGTTAACACTGGGACTGTTATCAATAGAGTTCATAGTAGACTTCTTTGTAAGTACATTCCCCACAGGCAAGATCTTGAGGGGGCATTGTTAGAAATTCAACTGTGATGACCAATTCTATTCAAATTGAGGTTTGGCATCTCAGTCTAATAAGATTATAAAAAATCTGTCAATATATCCAATTTTCTTTTAGACTGAAGATCAACTCTGGAGTTATCAGTCTCATTTTCCTGAAGGGTCTAAGCCTTCCAAGGAGGTTAAACATCCCGTAAGGGTTGATCCCATGATGCAAAGGTTGATTATATCTAACAAAAATTGTACCAGATTGGATAATCAACCATATTGGTCCTCTAACAAGAAAGATATTACCTTTTTTTGAAGCATGAAGACCTTTGTGAAAATCTACTCAATCCTCTTCTATAAATATCTCGAAATTCTAACTAATAAAGGACACATATTTTGTTTCCCATAGTTTTCTTTTGGTTAAATAAGGTCAAATATTGCTATTCTGATTGGAATCCATTTTGCAACGAAACTAATAATTCCAATGCCTTATTTTATCTCTCACTAGAACCATGAAAGTAATAATTTCATAGCCTTCATAGCACCTGAATATTTAAATTTCTCACAAAATTCCAATACATGGATCTAAATGGGACATTTTGTTGCCATAAGCCTTATTTTCTTACTGGTTAGGATAATACAGGACTATTGGCATGTCTCCATTCAATGCACTTTCATAAGAGTTACTGCGTTACCAAAATTTTTAACTCCAGTGATGGATGTAAAATTGAAGAATCTAACTCCAAGAATATACCAGGAATAGTAATGAGGGAGTTATTTAAGACTCAGCTGAATGTCAGCATCATAATGAAGCCACTGAAAGGAGTACCAAAGAAGGTGACCAAAAACTCATGTGTCCATATTTGAGGTGGTACAAAAATGATATTCTACATAATATGTGCAGAGGACAATCTGAGAAGTTATAGGCCATCTATATGGGACCTGCGACTGTGGTTATGAGAAGAGGAAACGTAAATTGTTATCAAAGATGAAACCACTCATATCTCTTATAACATAGCTCATCAGCGATACTTAAAGTCTTTCACTAGGTATTGTCTTGGTAGGGTAAGGTTGAGAAATGATCAACTATAGAGGTTAATTCTCTAGACCTTAGAAAAGCCCCTCCTAAAAGCCCTTAAAAATTGCTAATATCAGTATAAAAGTTCAGCTGGTCAAAACATCAATTGAGTCCCAATTACTTGGCCAGCGAGCAAATGGATTTTACAAGGATTTAAAGCCCCTTTTTATAGGCTTTTACAGTCTAGAGTTTCTGATGATGGAGGCGTTTACATACCCCCTGACTGCTGCAATAATTTTCCAGTTGGTCATCATGATGCCAGAGGACAATCACCTATGGGTACTGGTCCAGATAACTATGTGTACACCATTTTATACAACTCATCATATGAACCCCTTTTATACTCTTGGGTTCAACTACTAATAATGGGAGCATTACTGAAATTAACCCAACAATAGTATCTCCATTTGTTAAAAGCTATGCAATGTAAATATTACCAAAATGGGAAGAAAATAAATCTTTCTTCTTTATCTACCAAGACTACCAATGTATCTATACAGTGCAAGAGCCATAAGGGTAATAGAACAAAAGGATCATTCATATCAGCAGCCAAACATTCACAAGTAGTCCAGATCTCCAGGCTATTTTAAGAAAGAAACCCAGAAGATCCCATGGGATCAAAGAATTGGACTCCACTGGGTCTGAAACCAAATATCAAATTCATAATCACATTATGAGAAAAACATTAAAAATATAAAACAAGTACTACTTCAAACACCCTGAATCCCTAAATACTATACATACGTTCTAATTATATACTTATAAAAAGCATCTTTCAAAAATCTGCCTTTATTTTGTCATTTTTATTACTAATAGTGCAAATTAGTTATATTGAAAAATGTTTGTACTTAGCCTTCCTGTATTCATAATTGGTTGCGAGAGTTCCTGTGTGCTCAATTGCAGCCCTGATATGTTTAATCCTAAGACTTCAACACAGTTGGACACGCTAGGAACCATCAAAAAAGTCATTTTACAGAATACTAGACTTTCTAAATTTTATCATGGAACATGTTGATTAAAGTAAGTCTGGACTTCCAATCTGGGTGTGTAACAACCCAGTGGAAAGTCCAGAATGCCAATGACATAGCAGTTCTGATTACTTGTAGGAGGGATGCCCTATGATTATTGTAAGGAAATAAAAGTTCAAGAGCATACCAATGGCCCCAATAGCAAATTAAATGGCTTCAATGGAGGCATCACGGGTCTTGCAGGGGCATCTCCCAAGGGTGTGAGAGGCAAGGAGTATGACTAATCCTCCTGGGTTTTCATCCGGTGACCTTTTGCTCTTTTTCCAAACCTTCTGGTACTGTATCATCATAATAAAAGTTTGAAAATCATTAAACTTTTAAAACTTTGGAAATGCTGATCAGGTTTTTAAATAAAATTAAATTGAATCTATGTGACTCTTGAGAGCACTTGGTCTATGCCTTGCACCTGTGGAAGGTCTTCATGATGGTTCAGGGGGTTGGGAATGTAGTTAAAGCAGTGGATCAATTTAAGCAAGTTACTTAAGCTGGATTGTCCTGTGATAAGATGGCCAGATAATTCGGTGCCTGGTTACTGCCTAGCGGTTATGAGGACAGAAGTACTTCGCCCCTAAACAGAGAATTGCAGCTGGCAGAGATGGCCTCATTTCATTTGAATTGTGCCAAACTACTATAGAAAAGGTGGGGTGAATTAGTCCAAATTCTCTGACTATTTTATGCAGTGGGAGGTGACATGTAGCTTGTCTGCTGGGTGCTGAGGGAGGAGCAGATTGTTGCAAAGGTTTTGGCAATCTGAAAGCTCTTCAAAAGTGGTGGATTGGCATCACGCCTGTGGTGAAAACTTTGATCATTGCAACCACCATATGGTGGGCCACCATATTGATGGCTTGGAGGGCCCACTTGATGACCATTGGCCCTAAAATGCAGATTGCTGTGTACTTTGCTGAGTTAAGTGAAAGTATATTTTAAAAAAGAGGCAGAGTCCATGGAGTAAGTTTGGGTAAAAGATCAGCTTTATTTAAACTTAAGAGTGTAAATGTACTGACAGCTGCTCCTTCCAGAGGCAGTTGCCTTATATGTGAAAATAGGGAAAAAGGTGGTCATGGGTGATCCTTGACAGGGGCAGCTGATGATCTCATGGGCACCCAGCCTGGGCTTGGGGTAACATCAGCTAGCTTACGTACTAGGTTGTAAAAGCTCTGGTGACATAATTCCCTGATCCGCCAGGGAGGGACCCTCACTGACCCAAACTTGAGCGGAATTGCTCAGGTCAAAGGGGTGGCAGAATTGGATTCTGCTAGGGTCAATTTTGACAAATTTTTAAAATATTTTTATAGTTTTTGAAACAAATTCTCAACTCAGATTGACATTTCCAGACCTATAATTTTTAGGTTCCGTGTTCCAGATTGGTTTTCCTGATTCAGGAACCATTTCCTGAGTTTTGAGGTCGATTTTTTTTCCTTTCTAAGAAAGTGAGGGATGGCAGAGTGGAGGCCAGGGGAGGGTGGAGGTGCTGTTGGTGACTTCTGGACTGGATTACCTCCTTGAAAACCTCCTCTATTCTTTCAGCTAGGGAAGAATCAGCCAAGGGGGATACTGGGAGGGATCCTTTAGGCCAATGCAGTTATAAAACTTCATCAACCACATGTCCCAAGTCCCCCAGTTAATATAAGGGCTACATGAAGGCATTAGGTCCCTTTTTCTATAAGGGACCTTTTCCCAGGTATAACTCAAGAGGTTGAGTCTCCAGACTTACAAGTTCCTCGAGGTGCACCCTGTGAACAGATAATGGTTTATTGTAAATGGATCAACCCAAAACATCTGCATCCCCTGATTAAGTGGGCCACTTTAGCAATACACTATCCACATCCGATCTTTATCTGTTCCAACATAATCCTGCAACGCACATCATCATAGACAAAGTGCAACTAACGGTCATGGAGTGGGTATCATGTTTAAGAGATCCAATGGCCGTCCACACCATAACTGAGTTAGTGAACCTGTGTGTCTACAATTCTGTTTGACTATCCATTGTGCACATAGTTTACATCTGCAATGTTAGTAGGATCTGCAGATCTTCCACTAATTTGGCACAATTCACCCAACCTCTATCCTCATACTCCCTTTATCCATTATTATGCAATTGCCAACCACCTCAAAAATTGAAGGTTTATCATACTCCCTGCATCTCCCTCCTTTGGGGGTTGCTCCAGTAAGACCTACGGTTGCCCCTATTGCATCATTCTGGCTTGTTGAGGGGCCTTTAGTATGTTATTGGACCAATTTGCTACTCGTTTAACCTCTAGAACGTCCCACTACTAAGTCTCTAGGTCATTTGAGCCCTTGGCATTCTTGGCCATTCACAGGTCACTAACACACTCAGTTTGGATGGCTGGTCATATTCCAATTAGCTGCAACTATGAAAGTAGCACAAACCTTGAGGTCATATGTAAACAGGGGAGAAATTTATCTATTACCACATTATTTTTAACTCTTATAATCTTTTCTGGGCCTCCATCCTCCATCTCTAAAATTAAGAAGGTCCTAACTAAAGCTAATTAAATGAGTTCAATTTAAAAATCCTGATATAACCTGCACTAAATTTCTAAAATTTGAATTTAATCTGGTGACCCGCTAACCTACAATATAGATGAGATATAGAGCTCTAGATTTTGATGAACCCATAAATTTGTTGCTTTCTGGCTGATAATCCAGAGTTATTCCAAATAAAAGCCAACTATAAGGTAACTCAGCTATTTTATGACAGCTCACCACCAAAATGATTAACTTTTACACCAAATTTGGATGCAGATATAATTTAGTAACTTGTTATTAAGCAACCTATAAAAAATCATCGTTGCTGCAAAAAAAGGTTTTTATAGTATAGCAGAATATAGATTATAGGTCTATCAAGCTATCTGAACTTCCATTCTTATACATAAGGCCCAGTCTTCCCTTGGTAGTTACATTTGATTGTCAAAATTTTCTGATATCTTTTTTACTTTAGTTCTAAGCCACCAATATACTAAAATCATTTCTGTATGCCCCAAATACTGTATACTGGGGATTTACACAGTGTGCTGCCCCCACCCTCTCACATCTTCTGCCACAATAGGACATTAGTAAACACTGCGCTATGAATTATAAGAAGATGACTAAACTTAATAGGTTTATCTTTACTGATTTTGTTGATATTTATACCCTAGGTCATCCCACTTCAATTAAAATTTCTGGCGCCATCTCAACCTTGACTAATATCCTTAACTTGCCTAAAAAGTTAGATATAAAACTCCCTTTTTCTTAAAGTTAAACACTTCAATTTTGATTTCTGGTAAAAAAATTGGCCAAATAAACAAACGCAGATAAAATCGTTTCAAAACTACAATTTACCTGGAGACCTATAATATCTCTTTGATAAAATGGTATGTTAACCATCACTGGGTAGGGGCAATTTATGATTGGGTTGGCGTTTTGAACCAATGCCCAGAACTGAGATAGCGGATAGAAAGGCGGTCCATGGAGTTCCTCACTTACTAGAACGCTGCTCATGGAGGGTATCATGATTTATCCACCTTTCCTATTAACCTTTACCCTTCAATTTTCCCCATATAATCAGCGCAGTATCATCCCCAGGTTGGACCACCTCAAATCAATAAAAAAAACTTGTTTTATACTATAAACTTGTAGCATCATACCTCAAGGATAAGCCTTCCACTAGCAGTTACATTTTATCACCATAATTTTTAAATACCTTTTAGCTAGATCCCTATACTATTAATATACTTAAACCATCTTTGTTGCCCTAAATACTGTAAACTGGGGATCTGCACAGAGTGCTGTCCCCCACCCTCTCACGCCCTCTGCTATAATAGGATAGTAGTCAACTCTGCGCTATAAATTAAGATATAGGACTTGATATGGTTTATTTTTTTTATAAATTTGTTATATTTATCCACTAGGTCATCCCACTCAAATAAAATTGCTGGTGCCATCTCAACCTTGTCTAATCTCTTTACCTTACCTGAAAATAAGGGTATAAAAGCTTCCATTTTAAAAAATATTTCATTTTTGTTATATGGTAAATTTTTAGCTAAACAAACCCACTCAGATCAAACTGTTTTAAAATTATAATTTACTCAAAGAACATTATAATATTATAGTTGAAAATGTTAGCTATCACGGATATGGAACCGGGAGAATCTTTAGTGATGAAATATTTGTTCAAAGCAGACTATGGGATATCCACTACCAAAACAAGTGGAATGTTAAAGAAAGTTTGACTTAAAACATAATGTGTAGAACTTTGGTCAATAGTTTTCCAAACGTTATGGGACAAATTTCAGGTTGTGTTAATATAAGGGTTCCAGTTTATAGCTATCCAATAAGATTCCACGACAAACCCCAGTCTACGTGCGGAGTGTAGGATTAGAACTCACCTCTAGGGAGATAGTCGGATGCATTACCAACTATGCCATCACATCTTCTGCGGGGATAAAAATAATACGGGATCCATTAATAAAACTTTGGGCTGATCTTGTGGCCTCCACGATGCAGCTCAGATTGATTGCCTAGCATGCAATCAACCTACACGATAAATCATACCCTTTTCTTTATGAGGGGGTGTATTAAGATTGATTGTATAGCTTAGCTGTATGGAACAGTTCGATTGAGCTATATCTTACGATAAGAGTTGGACCGAAATTAAAATTGGAATTAATAAGAAATCTATCCAATTTCTTTTTATAGGTTTAGATTCATTGATGCGCCATTTCGGTTAAACATGTGTAGTTAGGGGGTGGAAGGCGAGTCGTTAGGGCCGTACGGCTACCAACCTGAAAGTTGTGGGTTTGATTCCCGCCCCTCGCACATCTATTGGGGTGCCAGCCGAAAGAAACTACGGCATTAGGTCTAAAAACATGAAAACCTTACCCATGACGTAACCAGAAAAATCCGAGTCCCGATCCGGAAGTGGAAAAATTTCTTCGACGGGGTTGCCCCAGCTCAGGTTTCATGTCGATATTTTCTTTCTTTCGGTAGTCTGTCCCCTGATCGGCTTGCCTCGAATAAATATTATGTGTAGGTTAGGCTATACTTGTCTGAACTGGAACATCAGCTGGAGTTTATTTTAAAGATAACGATTAGTTAAAATTTGATACCTCGGGGTTTTAGGAGGCTCATAATGGGTAAAATTTGGGCGTTAGAATGTGGGGTTGGTATAGAGCTTGAGATTTTGATAGATTGGAAATTTCGTATTAAGTTAATATTCCCAAATTCAAGGTGGAGTTAGCATAAATTTCTATTTTCTCATGCTGACTAAACAATGGACGAGATAATATGTAGTGATAAACTGGTTTAGGATGCTGGTATGTTTAAGGTGGAGTTAGCATAAATTTCTATCTGGATCATGCTGACTAAACAATGGCCGAGATAATGCGTAAAGTGATAAACTGGTTTAGGATGCTGGTATGACTGTGATGAGTTAAAAGGGTGCAATTTGATACGCGGAGTTGCACTCTTAATGGAAGATATAGCGTTGGTAGAGATCAACAGCAAGCGCTTGGTTCGTAAGTTGGACGTTAGGATTGTGCCATACTTGGTTCTCCTGAGTGCGGTTTGTTTCCTTGACCGGGTGAGCATTGGGCATGCGCGCCTTTATGGGCTTGAGGAAAGCTTAAAGCTCAGCCAAGGTGAATACTCTTGGATATTATCCATATTCTTTGTTGGGTACGTTCTGTTCGAAATTCCATCAAACCTTGTCATGAAGAAGGTGTCTCCACCCACTTGGATTGCTCGCATCATGGTCACTTGGGGCATTGTGACCATGTGCATGGCGGCAACCACCAACTTTAGTGGTCTTATGGCCGCCCGTTTCTTTCTTGGGGTCTCGGAGGCTGGCTTGTTTCCTGGAATCATTTTCCTAATGAGTTTCTGGTACACGCGGCAGGAGCAGGGGATACGCATCGTGTTCCTAAGTGCTTCCTCGCGGGCTCGTTTGGGGGTCTAATCTCATATGCTATCAGTTTTATCGATGGCAGCCTTGGTTTGCGAGGATGGCATTGGATCTTCATTATTGAAGGAATCCCAACCGTAATATTTGGCGTACTGGTGTGGGTAGTAATCCCCATCTCCCCCCGGAGAGCAAATTGGCTCTCCACGGGGAACGGGACTTTTTGATATGCAAGCTTGAGGCCAGCCATGTCGACTTGGAGTTAAACAAGTTCAGCCTTCATCAGTTTTCTGCGTGCTTTCGTGACATGAAGATGTACCTGTACGCACTTTTATACCTTGGTCTACAATGCCCCATGTATTCGCTGTCCCTCCTTATGCCCACCATCATTAACAATATGGGAGTAAATAAGGTCACCACCATGCTCCTCACTTCACCCCCGTGTGCCCTAGCATTCGTGATCACCATAATTAATGCATGGCACTCTGACCGGACCCTAAACCAAGGGTTCCACATCATGGCCACTTGCACCCTCGCTATTTTTGGATTCACCATCATGATCCTAGCTACCCCACTCAGCTTACGGTATGCGGCGATTATGGTTATAATGGTTGGAACCGTGGCCAGTTTCCCGCCCACCTTATCTTGGTCCAACAACAACCAAATTGGCTCTACCAAGGCTGCCGACTCCTGTGTTCATCATCGCCATCAGCAACTTGGGCGGGTTCTTTTCTGGCTGGATGTACCGCTCAATCAAGGGCCCGAGGTACATTGCTTCCCATCTCATAAATATTGGCATGCTATCGGTATCCATCCTGTGCGCCATCACCCTGAGATTTATCCTCAAAAGCGAG
The DNA here is from genome assembly GCA_022478985.1 of Massospora cicadina. Lineage (NCBI taxonomy): Eukaryota > Fungi > Entomophthoromycota > Entomophthoromycetes > Entomophthorales > Entomophthoraceae > Massospora > Massospora cicadina. The sequence goes on along the minus strand of JAKSZP010008150.1, from coordinate 10,692 downwards.
AACCTTTGTTTGGATAGTCAAGAGGTCTCCACATCGGAGCTAGATCTGCCAAAGGGTGAGATGTTGGCTGCTATCAGTATCAATCCAAACTTGAAGTTTCACTACATCCTCTAGTAAATCTAAATTACATCACAGATAGATATTAAGTTTCAAGTTTAACCAGCCAACCAAATTTATGAGGCAACTTTATAAATAATAGCTCAATGTACTGCTTCAATATTTAATGCTTAGTGTTTCTTTATAAGTCACCCAATCCAAACTTGTATAAAAAACTTGGGTGCCAAAAACTCTCTTTCTACTTGGCATAACTTTCTGAGCAAAATTACACAAATTTATAAAATAAATCAAATTACCCATAGTAGTTTTTCTCCAATGTCCTTGGATTCTCTGCCAGCTGCTCCAGTATGGGGCAGCGGCAAAACTCCCCCTGCTGTTTTCTATCCATCAGGAAAATATGCTAGAACTGGTTCACCCAATCATTCCAAACCTATAGGATGATTCATTCTGCCCAAGGACCTAGATGCCCACCTTGCTCATACTTAAGCAGTACCTTGCTACCCCTAGTGCTCCCCCAGAGCAACATGCACTACTGTCATGGTTGGATGACTTTATAGTAGGAACAGATGCTAAAGACAAGGCTGGGTGACAGGAGGCCCAGAAGGTGAAGCTTCAGGCTCTTTCTGAACTGAAACACATCTTAGATCAATGCTGGGTGCAAGCCAAATATGCCCAGGTTGATACTAATGGGGTACAAAATGCCCAGCCTCTGATCGTAGCCCAGGCACTAAAACAAATGATTTATGTTATAAATAAAGATGGTTTGATTCACTTGGTTGGAGAGCAATGGTTCAAGTCCTGCTCAAGCTATGAAATTTTAAGCTCAGGTAAAATACAGTATCAATCAATTACTTGAGTGAAGGCACTTTTAGTGTATTTTACTAAAACAGATGGAAGCATCTGTTTATTGGAGCATCAAGGCTTGGGTACATTTCTGCAGAACCCAAATTTCCCTGGCACACTTTAAATATATTTTTGCAACCAACATTCCTTGTTGGTCGACTTTCTTAAATAAAAATACCCATTTTTTTATATTTTACTTATGGTTCCTTGGGTTAATCTGGTGGTAGACCGCTTTGGGGAGGTCTCCAATTATATGGTCCACTACCTTCTATCACAATTTACCAAAATCCCAGGTGCTCCCTTGGGTCACCCAGGTCCCCTCCATATTGAGGCACCCAAGCTCTCTGACACCAAGTTATACTTGATTATGGACTCCCCTCTGGGGTCCACTCAAGTTGTTATGTTTCTATCTTATCTGGTCTTATATGTTGCATTCTACACCCTGGCCTGGGGTACCTTTGGAACAGGCATCATTTGAGGTGTCTTCTTACCCTTTTTCTTAACAGATAGTTCCCTAGCAATGTGGGTTTGCATCCCACATCACCTTGCTGGGAATGAGAGAGTTACAGACACTCTCTTGACAACTATGGTCTAAGGGTCAAATATGGAAACTATTCTTATACCATGACCAAATTATTATTGAAATGGCACAGGAGGTGATGACACCCACTGGCTTTATTGATTTCTTCCCCTACAAAGGGTTTTTAACCTTAGCTTCACCTGCAAAGTTGATACTGCCACTGCAGCAACTGTGCCCCTGGTATTCCAGGGCACCCCTCTCCCCACAACTTGGACTCAGCTCCCAGTGGACACCACTTTGGTGGTCCAGTTTGCTGGCCTTCCCACCCACCTCCCCCTGAAGTGCTCCACCAGGAGCTGATGGATGGTTTGGCAGCCTATGGCTCCAACCCCATCTTATAATTTGTGGTCCCAAATGGGGCCACGCAACTTGCTGGGCCTTGGGCATATGCTATGATAAGCCCTGAATTTAATAAAATTGCAGTGGTAATTCTGCCATACACCATTATTCCCTCAGTGCCTAACCATCTATTTTGGGCCCATGTTGAGGGTGAGTGGACGATCTGTCCATCATGTTTTGAGTTAGACCACTCAAAATGCAAGTGACCCTCCTCAACTACTTCTGGTGGATCAGATGACTCATCCGCCAACCTCCAATCCGCTGCCCACCCTGTACAATTTCCAGTATGGGGCACAATCCTACCTTCTCCACCCCCAAAGCCTGTTACTGCAGCTGCACCTGCAGCCACCAATCAGCCTCCTCCTCATCCAATACCATAAATAATTACTCTAATCAAGCATCAGATTGGATCCCAGTTTGATCCCATGCTTCCTCAAATGAATCGACTAAACCTCAACTGTACGCTGATTCCCCAATCCAATTCAACCAAAACCCATGAGAGTTATTGGCTGAAATTGATGAATCAGGTAAGTTCATTGAAGAACCATCTCTGTAAATTGAGCAGGTCATTAATGCAGAATGGGACGCCAAATACCCCCCTTGACTTTATACCCCACAGCCAAATGCTGAATTATTTTGCAGTGATCACCAACTTGCAGTCAAAGCAGATGCAACACTGGATTGTCATCCCCTGCATAAAGCTGTCACTAAATCAGTAGCAATACTCAAAGGAGGAATTCCACCTCCTGTTATCTCTGCAACCTTAACTACAAAAAGTAAAATATTGGTGAACCTGTATTATAGAAATGCAAATGATGCTATCCAGAATGTGGCAACTATAGCGTGGAATCCAAAAGCAAAGATAACCTGAACCAATATTGCCACATTTGTTAAACTCCCAGATGCCTGAATCAAAGCTGAAAATGCTTTAACCAAATATCTCAGTGTCATTTATCTGGCTGGCAATTTCCATAATATCCCAACCATTAGTGATATTGAACCACATACCGCAGATGCCCCAATGCCATTACTGACAGATGTGACACGCTTTCTACTATGGGAGGAAGAAGCTGCTGCCAAAGAGGCTGCCAAAGATGAGCCCCCTGACCCCCCCACCCCTTCCGCCATGGAGGGATAAGCAGCTTCTGCTGCCCACCTGGTTGGTCAGTTTTGAAGCGTTTCACTCAATCCACTCATTAGGGCGTTTTGTTTGAACCAAGTAGTTATGTTAGTTTTTAGTATATTTTTAGTTTCAGTAATATCCATCTCCTGGTTGGCTTGCCTCAAATAAATAAAAAAACTTGGGCACTGCTGTGCTGGGGGCACAGCCAATGGTTCAATGTGAAATGTCTGAGAGTGAGTCACCTTTAGTGTATTGGATTGAAATGAAAATGAGACATTGACTGCATACCAAATTTTGTTTAATTTAAAACAGACCAATGTATAGGTATTATCCTTACTTATGTCCATTGGTTTGGGGACAGCAGCGGTAGATGTGCTAATGCTATTGGTGTCATTCACTGAGCGCGCCATGGCAGCTTTGCAATGCTCCCAAAACAGTTTTTCTCACTCAGCAATGAACATTGGGTTGCCTGTGTGGCTTATAACCTCCTCTTTCCAACTTTATGCATAATTTATATTTATGGCTGGCTTTTGCATGGGCTGAGGCTGGCATTGAATCTCTACAGTTTTTACATGCTTACTTTGAGTTTTATTATTATTTAATATGCTTACTTTAAGTTTGGCATGCATATGTCTTATAGATGGGGATAAGTTCAAAATCTGGGGCATGAAATGATGTCATAGTGTGACAAGCTTATAGTATTATAGATGGCCATTAGTAAATTTTGTATGTAATATTTTAGCACTAGTGGTGCCTAAATTTTGTATGTAATTGAACTATTCAAATCAACTAAATGGAATAGATTAAATTAAGTATTATAGATAGTCACTATAGCCATTGGTAAGTTTTGTATCTAATCAAACCAACTAAATCAATTAAAAAATTTTGGGAAAAAAGAACTACCTTTAAAAAAGCTCTAAAAAGTATAAAATAATTGAGAAATTAAGCCTACTCAATAAAACCCTTTTTGAAGTCAGCGCCATATTTTAAACTGAATTATAGAATTTTGCTCATAAATACAATCTATATTTTATGTCTGAATTGAGTCCAAGTGTAAAATTTTAAGCAACTTATAATATATAGTACTGAGTATATAAATTATAATTTAAATTTTATTTGAGGTGGGCTGACCTGGGGATGGTACCGCACCAATTAGGGAAGTGAAGAAAATAGGAAAGGAGGATAAAACCCAGAAAACCTCCATGCACGGTGTATGATAGGCCAGGAACTCAATGGACCACCTTTGCTATTCACTATCTCAGTTTGGGGCATTGGCACACAAAACCAACACAGTCAAAATTATCCCCTACCCAAAGTCCATTACCGGGATCAAACTTGAGAGGCAGTGATAGAGGGTCCATACTCTACCACTGGGGTATCCTCCCTTGAGTTTATAAATTATAAATACCTATTATAAGTCAGTTAAAATATGGCACCAACTTCAAAAAGGGTTTCATTGAGTAGGCTTAATTTTTTGATTATTTCATACTTTTTAGAGCTTTTTTTAAAGGTGGTTCTTTTTTCCCAAAAACTTTACCCCAGCTCTTTTCCCTCAAATTAGTGCATTTTTAAAAGTGGCTCTTTTTCCTACTTTTATTAAATATTACTATTTCTATATATCCTTTTTGACCCCTTACTATTTCTCTAAAAATAAAACTCATTGTATATATTTTATATATAGTATTTTATAAACAAATATACTAATAACTCTTTTTATTAAATTTAGTTGATTTTATTGGTCAAATTATACTAAATTTACAGATCACCATCTACAATACTCATTTTATTAAATTTAGATGATTTTATCGGTCAACATATGCCAAATTTACAGATCGCCATCTACAGTAATTCATTTTATTATATTTGGTTGCTTTTATTAATCAATCTATGTAAATTTATTGATTGCTATCTAAAATAATTCATTTTATCAAATTTAGATGAGTTTATTGGTTAACTTATGCAAAAACGATAACCATCTATAATGATTTAAGCTCGTCCCGCTATGAGCTCATACTGACTGAATTTTGAACATACCCCCAGCCGTAGGACATCAAAAGTGCTTCGAAGCTATCGCTTCACTGATGCCGGAATAAAGTTTTTCCAGCGATGAATATACTCACACTTGAAATCTATCGCTTCCGAGCCCATTTTTTATTTACTAAATTAATGGGCAGATACTTGTCCAATACTTACAAAAGTAAAATGGGACCTAAGTTGGAGCATCCTCGATTTTTGGAGATGATCATCCGAATTGGTCCAGTATTTTCAGAGTTATGTGCGAACAAACATAGAAAAAAATAAAAAAAAGAAAAAACATATATACAGGTCGAATTGATAACCTTCTTCTTTTTCAAAGTCAGTTAAAAATAGATTGAATTAGGTATTGTCAACGGTAGTCATTAATTTTAGTATATAATTGGACCAACCAAATCAAAGAAATAACCATCAACCTCTTACAAAAATCATTTAACCTATTTTTTTATTTTATTCGAGGTGGGCCGACCTGGGGACGATACCGCACCGATTAAGGGAAATCGAATGAATGGGAAAGGAGGATAAAATCCGGAAAACCTCCACGCGCGGCGTATGATAGGCCAGGAACTCCATGGACCGCCTTTGCTATTCGCTATCTCGATTCGGAGCATTGGTGCGCAACGCCAACACAGTCATAATTGTCCCCTACCCAAAGTTTCAGTACTGGAATCGAACTCGGGGAGGCAGCGGTAGAGGTCCCTACTACCACTGGGGTATCCTCCCCAAATCATTTAACCTATTAAACAAGCCAAATAATATCAAACCGCACATCCAAAATGATGTATTGATTCTGATTACTACCCTAAATATCATTTTTACATCTTATATATAACTTTTAGTTGAATTTTTACTAGCAAAAAATAAGGAAAACCAATCTGGGTTAGTTTCCCTTATTAATAAAACCTTTATAATAAGTTTAGTTGTATTTGGTCCATTTGTTTAGGTGGACTATTGAGATAATATAGTTTATATATATATAACAACTAGCTTCCAGATACCCGTGCTTTGCTACTATGTTTATAAATTACCAGATGATTCTAAATCATTTTAGTTTTTATATTGGTAGATAGCCATCGATAAGTTCAGAAACCATTAAACCTATTAAAAATTCCAACCTTCAACCACTTAGCCAAAATTAATTAAGTCTGCCAAATTAACCAAAACATCAATCACTTACCTGAAACCATTGAGCCCATCGAATCAACCAAAAAATGAACCACCGCTCAGCAAAAACCAAATGTTGAACTTACAAAAGGCCAAAAGTTACCAACCACTAATCAAAACCTATAAACTATTGAATTAAATGAATATGAAGATGCTCAGCAGAATTACTATATAATTACCATTAGAATATATATATTTTAGATCTTATATAGAAAAGTTATCAAATATTCATATGATTTTATTAAAAAATAGGACATCGATGAATCCCCCCCCTTGGGTTGGGACCATCTAGTACTAAAAAAATTTATTAAAAAATAGGATATCACTATCCCCAAACTTTATAAAGTACTTGTGCCAAGTTTGGTGACTTTTGCTTATTTGCTCATGAGATAATGCATCCTATATAAACAATAAACAAATAAACGGAATGATACTTCTGCAAAGAAAAGTTTAGGCTAATTTTTGTTGGTACCCTTTTTAACACCGATTTGCTTGTGGGTTTAAAGTTTACCAGATGATCCTAATCGATTCTTTTTTATATTGGTAGATGGCCATCGATAAAATTAAATGTCAAATTATATCGAATCTTTATAAAATTAACAACCGCTCGGCCAAAACCAGCTAAACCTATCGAATTAACTAAAACATCATCCATTTACCTGAAACCATTGAGCCCATCGAAACAATCAAAATCCACCATCCAGCCAAAACCAATTGAACTTTTAAATCAACCAGCAACCAAAAACCACTAACAACTTACCAAAAACGATTAATTTATCGAATCAACCAATTACTAACTGTTTACTAAAACCAGTAAGCTTATCAATCAACCCAAACCCACCAACCGCTTGCCAAAATCATTTAAACTATCGAATCAACCGAATATCAAACTGCTCAGCCGTAACGATATACCGAATTTCACCAAAAAACATAAAATTTTCACTTGTTACATACAAAACTTTTTACTTTATGAAGATAAAAAACCGGCTTTAAAGTGCACACAAACCCCCTCCCGTCCATCTGTAGCTAAATTTTCAAGCTCTACATGCCGTAGTTTTGGCTGGGCATCTTGCACACATACACACTTGCTTTTATTATCATAGTTTGTTGAAGTTAAAGCCCAGAATGGTGTGCTCCTCTGGAATTTCTAAATAAGCCTCTATCCAACCTGGGTCATGTGCAATCAAACTTGCCCATAACCTCACCGGTGAACCCTTTTGGAAATAAGCCTCTCAAATTGATACCCATAGCTTCAGTTGCCTCTTTCAACTCTCCAGGAGGTTCTAGCACCTTCAGCTTAAGTCGAATTTATTACCGGTGGGAGCACTAATTTTAACCGATGGCATCTTTAGATAGTTGAGGCCTAATTGTTAGTTTATACGCCTACGATACCTTGGATGCTAAATCAGTATACAAAAAATCAACCCCTTTAAAAATAGATTTTAAGTTTCTACATGGTCTAACAGATATATAAAAGTCAAAACAGATCTATAAGCGGGTAAGGTGCAGCTACAACTTTTTATAATAGGTATAACTTAATTATAACTGATAGGCAAGGGTGCCAATAAGCAACCAGTATAAAGTGATTGGTATATGTTGGAAAATTGACTATGGGCTCTGCTAGTTGGCAGGTCAACCAGTATGAAGACTGGTCAGCCCTTGCCATTTTACCTTTGGCATGGGGCCAGCAGCACCAGCTGACCCCTTGGTGTTTCACCCGCACCATTTGGGGATCCCCTAGCCTATTCTCTAACCAATGAAATAAATATAAACTTATAAAAAAAGGTAGATTAGGCAAAAGGAGATATTTATTGAGAAGGAAGCGCCAGGTATTTATACTATTTACAAAAGGGCTACTGCACCCACTGCTGACCTATTGGCTCTTCCACTGGCTCTTCCAGCCAACCACTCTTCTTCTTCTACTGCACTATTCTCTTCCCTGGCATCAACCCTCTCACTCCGTCCTTCCTGATATCCAAATTAGTTTTAGCTCATCCCCAGCCTTAAGTCACCAGTGAGCTATATAAATAATTAATCTAAATAAATATCAAATTTGGATTTGACCTTCAAGTTGATAATAATATGCTGGAAACAACTTTGGATGCTTGCTTTGACTCATAATATCTCAGCATCTCACCAACATCTCTTCTCATCTTATCTCAATTAGTTATATATAATAAATGAGGCACTAAAAATAACATCAGCTACCTCAAACTCATAATTGTTGGATCCACCAACATTGGATTATCTGTACAGGCAGAGAATTCATAGATGATTGGTTGAAGCGAATGCATCAGCTTTCTGCCAGAAATCCCACAACAGTCCATGAATAGCAGTTGGCATCAAACAATAATTCCGCTGACTGATACTAATTGGATCATCCTTGGCTAATAGTTGTCAGTGATCCTTATACTAATTTAGAGCCACCGATTGGCCCTACTCAAACCTACTTCCAAACTTGGCAGAATACTAATTTTGTCTCAACCCAAATTTGGGAGCAATGAACCAGCAATTGTATCAAATAACAAAAATTCAGTCAATAAGCCATTCCACTGGGATTGGCCATATTACCCCAAATAACAATAAATCATTGGAGTATTTCATCTGGTTAAAATTCCAACAGTATATAACCCTTAGATGGTGTTTATGAGATTTTCAACCTTACACTATGCCTTACTATGGTCCTATTATCATTGAGGGTTCACTTAGCATATTATATCTATCAAAGATGCTTTTAGGTTGTCAGATATTTTGATATCAAATATAATGAGAAGAATATTACTCTTTTGACTCCCTCAGCTAAATCAATATCTAGACTCAAGGAGGGGGTAAACTAATTACTTCACTAACTTATCTGAGTAAGTTAATAGTTAGTGCAGCTCTATTTGACTATAGGAAAACTCTGACAGACCAGATTGAGCCTAAAATACCTGAGTATAATTCCTGCCTTATCAAAATGACATATCATCAGGTCTGGTGACAACTACTTGAAGTGGCACCTGAGGCAGCAAAGTAAGATGAACCCAAAAAGGATAAAGATCATGAAGCTGCTGCATTAGAGGCCGGGGAAGCCTGTTCAGAAGGTCAGGGAGAGCAGGATCAGTGGGTGTTCCTGCAAGGAAGAGAAGGCTGGAGATGCCCCAGATGGGAAAACCTCTTTGCCCTTTGTGACTGGCTATAGGTGGGAGGTGGTGATGGTGTCTGCCTCTCAGAGTTCACAACCTCCAGGTTCCAGAAGTCACAAGAAAGAGAGCTTTGCTTGGCATACTTGTCCCAGATCACTTGCAAGATGTGACCTGGCCTAATGAACCTGTGGGGGAGGAGGGTTAAGGGATGCTGGTCTATACCAGTTCATAACTTTCTCTTCCAACTCTGCAGCGATATCTTGGTCAATGGGGTGACTCTATGTAAATGGAGTAAGTATAGGGAGGATGACCTTCTTTATGCCTGTAATATGTGAAAGGGGAGGAGATGCTAAAACATATCTTCACAGAGTGTCAGCAGTGGATGATGTGTGGAGAAGTATTCTCCTATGGTATGAAGTGTACCAACCAGGGTGTAAGTTATCCTATGGTCATCTCACATGGCCAGAGATACTGACTGCATATGCTCCTCCAAGTCTGCTTGCAGACAAGGAGGGTTTCAGGGTCTGGTGCACTATATGGGGGAAGGTGATGTATGGTCTATGGCTTGCCAAAAACCAGAGTTACTTCTATTCAAAAGGAATCCAGGTGAAAAGCTCCCTGGCCATAGTCAAGCGATGGCTATAAATAGCTGTGAAAATCTATGGCAATTCTCTTTCCTCAAGTAAGTCTACCTTGGGGGTCAGTCTGGTCTCATTTCTCACAGTAAGGATGGAGAGGTATAACTGAACTGGCTGGGTAGCCTTTGCTACCTGGTATACCAAACAGTGAATTATATCAGCTTTGGGGTGGTGTAAGCCATCCCATCTGTGGTCAGGACCACATCTGTGGTGCTTAGGTTTGCGCAGCCCCAGTGTGGTGGGGGCAGTACTGTCATGGTTGGATGACTTTATAGTAGGAACAGATGCTAAAGACAAGGCTGGGTGACAGGAGGCCCAGAAGGTGAAGCTTCAGGCTCTTCCTGACCTGAAACACACCTTAGATCAACGCTGGATGCAAGCCAAACATGCCCAGGTTGATACTAATGGGGTGCAAAACGCCCAGCCTCTGATTGCGGCCCAGGCACTAAAACAAACGATTTACGTTATAAACAAAGATGGTTCAATTCACTTGGTTGGAGAGCAAGGGTTCGAGTCCCGCTCTAGCTATGAAATTTTAAGCTTAGGTAAAATACAGCGTCAATCAATTACTCGAGTGGAGGCACTTTTGGTGTATTTTACTAAAATGGACAGAAGCATCTGTTTATTGGAGCGTCAAGTCTTGGGCGCATTTATGAAGAACCCAAATTTCCCCAGCACACTTTAAATATGTTTTTGCAATCAACATTCCTTGTTGGTCGACTTTCTTAAATAAAAATACCCATTTTTTTACGTTTTACTTATGGTTCCTTGGGCTAACCTGGGTCGCTT